>JAOUQV010000012.1:9046345-9057829 GCA_028565295.1 Aspidoras spilotus | reverse complement strand
CGAAATTTGACCAGTAGCCAGTGCAGTGTGGATAAGACAGGGGTGATGTGCTCATATTTACGGGTTCTAGTAAGGATATCTCCTCTTTGGTGTTCCTCTTTGTCTTTTGTGTGGCAGCTCCATCTTTAATAACCTCCTACTTATACAGGTGTATTTCAATAAATTTGAATATCATCAAAAAAATAATTTATTTCATTAATTCAGTATAAATAGTAAAATGCATACATTATATACATTCATTACAAACACAATGATCTATTTCTAGTGTTTATTGCTGTTAATATTGATAATTATAACTTACAGCCAATGAACACCCAACATCATTATCTTCAGTAGGCTACACAATCATGGGGATGACACTGGCAGCTATTGACACATTCTACAGGTTATGCCACTCAAATTATTGCTAAAGAAGCTGGCTTTTTACAGAGAGCTGTATCCAAGCATATTATTGCAAATAATGAGTAGAAAAGAATTGTAGAAAAATATGCACAAGCAACCAGGAAAACCACAGTGTTGTAAGAGCATCAAGAAAAGGCATTACAAATTCAAAAGGTTCACAAAGAGTGGACTGCTGCTGGAGTCAGTGACTCAAGAGCCACTGCACACAGACGTATCCAGAACATCGGCTACAACTGTCCCATTACTTGTATCAAGCCACTCCTGACCAATAGACAACACCAGAAACATCTTACCTGGGTAAAGAAGAAAAAGAACTGGACTGTTGCTCAGTGTCCAATGTGCTGTTTTCAAATGAAACTTGAATTTTGCATTTCATTTGGAAATCAAGTTCCCAGAGTCTGGAGAAAGAGTGGAGAGGCAGTGATGGTTTGTGGAGCCATGACATCTACTGGTGTAGGTCCACTGTGTTATATCAAGGTCAAATTCAGGACAGCCATTTTCCAGTGAATTTTAGAGCACATCAGGTTTCCCTCTGCCGACAAGCTTTTTGGAGATGGAAATTTCATTGTCCAGCAGGACTTGGCACATCTGATAAAAGTACCAATACCTGGTTTAATGACCACAGTATCACTGTGCTTCATTGGCCAGTAAGCACGCCAGACGTAAACCGCATAGGGAATCTATGGGGTATTGTCAAGAGAATGATGAGAGGCACCAGACCCAACAATACAGACGAGCTGAAGGCTGTTATTAAATCAACCTAGGCTTCCATAACACCTCAGCAGTGCCACAGGCAGATCACCGTCATGCCACATTGATGCAGTTATTCGTGCAGAAGGAGCCCTGACCAAGTATTGAGTACATTTACTGTACATATTTTTAGTAGGACAAAATATCTGCATTAAAATATTTTTTTTCAGTTGGTCTTATATAATATTGTAATTGTCTGAGATAATGATTTTATGTTTCATTAGCTGCAAGACAAACATTGTTAACATAAATAAACACTTAAAACAGATCAGTTTTTGTAGTGACTCTATATAATGTATGCATTTCACTGTTTGTATTGAATTACTGAAATAAATTCACCTTTTGATATTCTAATTTATTGAGATGCACCTGTATATCCACAGTCCCTTCTCTGCAAATGTCCAAACAATCTCATTATGATCTTTCTAAATTTGTCTCCAAACTATCTTGTCCCTCTGATGTTCTCATTCCTAATTCTGTCCATCCTGTTCACTCTCAAAGAGAACCTCCACCTCTGTCACCGCCAGCTCTGCTTCCTGTCTCTTAATCGGTGTCACCAACTCCAAACCAAGGTTGGAGTATTCTGTAAATAAATACTGCCCTCTGGTGGTCACAGATAACAAAACAGAGAGAAACAGTAAATTGGAAAAATGGGTCCTTCGATTACCTCATGATTATGTAATGACGTCACTAATGGATTTCTAACAAAGCCACGCCCCAATCAAGTTTTAAATAAATACATTTGCATAATATTTTTGCATTAAATCTAAATTGTTAAAGACTTAATGTTTAATTAAATAAAAAAAGGAGACAGTATTCGCTACAAGTGCCCAACACACCAATTACCCTTAGAGCTGACACGAGATTAGGAAGCTCAAGCTTACCCTATAACATGATGGACATTTCACGTGTACTTTAATATGAAAAAATTCACATTAATAAACTCAAAACACGTTGACAGTAAAATATAGATGCAGAATTAACAGGAAGGAGATAATTCTAGGGAAGAGTAGAGAAGGGAAGAAGGCGTTGACCAAATTAAGATGCATGAATGTGGGCGGGACTTCCAGGTTCTTAACTTTCTTATTTAATACACCCGTCAATCATTTGAAGATAAACGGAAGGAAAAATTCTATAGAGATCACGTGTTTAAAACGGAATGGAAACATGGATTGTCTTGACCTCTTTAATCTCTCTAATGACTTTTGGCAAAACTATAGGAAGTGCATTTTCTTATCTTTCGGCTTTTGATGCCTTTCCTGGTGCAAGCTTAACTCTTTCTGGCTTTGGCTTGGACAATTTGGCATCTTCAAATCACCTAGCATGCATCTTTGGATTGTGGGGGAACCGGAGAACCCAGATGAAAATACATACTCACACAGAAATTTCCCAAGTCACCCCATCTAGGGATCAAACCCAAGACAGCATATCTGTCAAAACCAAGGAATGTTTCAGAAACAAAAGGAGGAGAAAAAGCTGCATAATACATTATGCCTAGTCACATCACTAATAAAGATCGGATAAAGCCATGCACCATAACAGATTTGAAAAAATCTGCACAAGACTTCATTAGTAATTCATTCATTTTCTTAAGCTTAATCCAAACAGGTTAGCTGGCCACCTGGTGCCCACCGGGCAACTTTTAGAAGGACAAGAACAACCCTAGACAGGGTCGAATTCAACTTGGGGACATACACACGCATTCACACTAATTGCTAATTTAAAGACAACAATTAACCTAACGTACATATGTTAAAAATGTGGGAAGACCCGGAGAACCTGGAGAAAACTCGCGCAAACACGAGAACATGCAAACTCCATACAGAAATTTTCCATGTCGCCCCACACGGGTGGGGCAGTGAAGTGACTGCAGTACCCACTGAGCCACCCGACCATTATTTAACTTGTATAAACCTGTTCTAAAATAGACCCAAACAACTCATAAAATTAATATATACGAACAGCAAAAAAATTAGTAAATGCTATAAAAAAAATAAAAAAAATAAAACACCAAACATTCTGCAAGAACCATAAGATAAATATATTAATCTCTGGGAAAGAAGAAAGCACAGTAAATATATGATGGGTGGTATACAATAAAGACGTTCCTTTAGGAAATAAAAAAAAATGTCCACATGACCACACAAATATATTTTATTTAATAGTAATAAAAGAAAAACTTATTTTAACGGCTTATTTTAAAATAATAACGGTAAACAACTGTCAACAATTCCTCTTAAGAACAGTTAAGAACTGATAAAGTTCTTAAGTAGAGTCCACACTAGGTCTCACATGTGCATCTGTATATGTGCATGTTCCCGGTTTTATTCAGTGCTCCTTTAGCTGGTCCTCCTCCTCCAGTTTGCGGATCTCCTCCTTCAGGAAGTTAATATTTTCTCTAGAGGCTTTTAGTTTCTCCTTCAGCTCTGTGATCTCCAAACTAGTTTTCTTCTTTGCTACCTCCAGTTTCTCCCGCGTTCGCAACTCTAGCTCTGCGACTAACACACAAAAAAACACACACACAGTGAACTGTGTTCAAAACACCTCTCTGCCCATAAACGAGTGCGTAAGGTTGCACTCACACTCCGTCTCGTGTTTATAGGCCCCGAGTGTCAGCTGTCTCGTGGTGTTTAACAGCTGCTGCATCATTGCTGTTGGATCCTGGAAGATCTACATATTATAACACTCATTTTATCTCATCATAATACCCGTGATAAATGATATACAACATGTACGTGAAGTCTTATTAGGGGGCGTGGCCTAATTAAGGTCATACCATTTCATCATAGAACTCCGAGACGACAGTCTTCTTGGGCATGGCGCTGGAGTCAGACTGAAAAAGCTTCAGCAGATGATACAGAGTCACCTGAGATACACAGAATACCAGAACTTTAAACTCTAGAAGCTACATTACTTAGTGCTAAAGATTCTTGTTTAAACAAGTTTTAAAAAAAATCTCCTTTTAATTTTAAAATATTCTAAAAATGCAGTCCAAAAACAAAGTCCATATTAACTAGCCCCTCCTGATTCTGTTTTAATGGGCGATTAACTATAAATCGCATTTATCAGGGATTCCACCTCACTCTGTCCTCTTCATCTTTTCTTCACACCAACTACCTGTATATCTACATTGACCACATCCATATATCTCCTCTTTGGTCTTCCTCTCCATCTCCTACCTGGCAACTCCATCTCTAACATCCTCCTACCAATATATCCACTGTCCCTCCTCTGTACATGTCCAAACCATCTCAGTCTGACCTTTGGGTACAACAGAATCTTTGGGGCCTGTTTTAAGTGATTCTGTGAGACGGGTGACCAAAATTACAGAACCTAAGAAACGCTAGACAGGAAGCCAGTGCAGGAAATTTCATATGCAATGGGAAAATGACCACTTTCAGTGAAGTCAAGGAGATGTGTCTCTGTATGTATATATTAGAAACATTTAGATACTTAAAGGGGCAGTCGTATGGCTTGTGGTCAAAGATTCTCAATACCAGCTGAAGTGTCCTTGGACAAGGGACCTAACCCCAGGTTGCTCCCCAGGCACTGTGGAGGCTGCTCACTGCTCTAGGCACGTATGCGTTTCACTTCACTGATGGGTTAAATGCAGAGAACCAATTCCGCTGTGTGTAAGAATAGCGACAAATAGATCTCTTTCAAACTGTAGTGAGTAGACCCATATGCACCCTCAAAAATAGGTTGCTCACAACTGATCTACAGTGAAAGAGTACCAATCAGGATCTGAAGAGTATTTAAACAAAAAAAGTACTTAAACAATATCCAAATAGTACCTAAACAGTACCTGAAATAGTAAAGTACCTAAACTATATTAAAACTGCACTTGAAGAGTACCCAAGATGGAATAAAGACAATCAGACAATGCCTAAAAGTAAGAGTATCTAAACACAACCTAAACAGTGTCTACAATAGAGTACCTAACAGTGTGTGTGTTACTCACAGGTCTCTCATTGGGGTCAATGAAGAAAATCTTAATGATGATCTCAAACTCTCCCCATCCTGTTTCTGTAATCTCATATGGCGGCTTTGTGACCACTGTACGCCACACACACATACATACTTATCAGCTATATCTTGTATTTGTTGGGTGAATCTTGGTGGCATTGGTGTTGTGGTATATTTACCTTACCTCGTAAAGGATTTCCATAACTCTCGTGTAGTTTGAATTGGATCTTCTTGACGTAAGCGGACATGTCCTGTGGAGGAACACAGTGAGGGTGTTTTTACGGTTTTGTTTGTGTTTACATTAACCTGTGTTCACTCTAAGATCTGGCAACATAACATTACCTCATTTCTGTAGGGTTTAACATAAACAGTCCACTGGTGTGTGTGTCCATCTTCTTCACGCTTCTTACCAAAATAACGAGCTACGTTACCAAACACAATGGGCTTCACCACAGTCACACCCTTCAGATAAACACAACACAATAAGCTTCCATTTCTATTATACATATCATTTATTCATTCTACCCAAAAAAACACACATCACAGCATGTATAAATAGTGTACATCTTTCACCTCAGACTGAAAACATTCAGCTTTTTATTTAATATTTAAAATAAATTTTTACTTTATTTTATGAAAACATAAGGCTTTTTTTTACTTTGTTTTATTTTATTGTTTTAAATGATTACACATTTTTTATTACACGATTTTTATTTTATTGGTTTATTTTATTTTGAACACATTAGGGTTTTTTATTTTGCTTTTATCTTATTGTATTTTTATTTTATTTATTCATTTTATTTTAACCTTAATGTAACCTTTTATTTTAACCACCAAGAGTTAGCCGAAGGAAACCGACGTGAAAACGGGTAGAACATGCAATATGATTACCGACGCAACACAATGAAAACACTCAAGGAAATCGCGTTTTATACAACTCTAGCCGAACACAACTCTCTCGGCTTCCGTAAGTTTTCAACAGCGCGCTAATACGTGTATGCTAAGCTAAATATATCATTTCGAAATTACATCTCATATAAATAAACATTAAACCCGGAGTCATATGTAAAAATAATTAATTAATGTTCATTATTGTCGCACACCTTCATACGGCCTCCAGAATCCGGACCAAATTCAGACATCCTCTTAAACATAGTACAGAGACACTCTTAAATCCGGATTGTTTTTACAGATAAATGTGTGTATGAAACGTGTAAAACTGCCATGGAGCGCTAACGGATATTCACTTTATTATACTACACTGAGAGTAATTAATGAAATCTGCTACCCGAGACCACACACGGTATAAGATTGAGAGAGGAGAGGACTTCTTCTTCTTTTGTTTTTAATGGCGGTTGGCAACTAACTATTGGTGCATTACCGCCATCACCTGGACTGCTCCGGCGTCTGCTAAATACTGCAAATGAGTATGGAGTCATGCGATTATATATGTTACTATATTCTTTACTGAAAAATGAAATTAAAATAAAAATGAAAACAAAATACTTCTGACTCTTTCTTCAATATTTAAATTACATTCAGTCTACTCTTGTTTTTTATTTTATTTTCCAGTCTATTTTATGTTGTCTGTAGCTAGCACAGTGAAGAATTACACACGATTACAGTTCTGTATTATTCTGGACTATTACAGTTTCCACAGTTACCATTTCATGCTTCTTAATTAATGCCAATGTACTATGGCTAAATCTCATTCTCAATAATATCTCCTCTTCTCGGTTTCCTCTGCTTGTTTCCTGCCTTCCCACTCTTTTTTAAATACTTCAGTTTGTGTTGTCTGCCATATCCTTTGCCACTCTTCTTTAATTTTCTGTTAATTTTGGCTTTACTGTATTTCACCCTCTATGTTCTCTTTTCCTGACACTTGCTTTGCTTTTGTGTCTGCCTTCTCATTCTGTTACTCCTGTGTGAGCTGGAAGCCAATTGAGTTTAATTGTTATCTCAGATTTCACTGCATTTGTAACTAACCATCTTATTTCCCATACAATATCTAATCCTGATTCAACCTGGGATGAACTAATGCTAACCAATGCTGAGCTCGAGTCTGATGCTGTAAGAACCTTCTTTGCTCTTATAAGCTACCCATGTCACCATCTGTCTTATTGCCACCAACTCTGCCGTATATACTGCAAACTCACCATTTATTCTTTGTGAATAAACTACCTGGTATGACATATGCTATTCATATTCTTCTATCTGACATTTTTGATGCATCCGTATAAATTATTACATGATTTTTACATTTATTCCTAATATAATCAGTAATACAATATTTGTTTCTTACATGTTCTTGTTTTCCATTTAACAGGGTGCAGTAAGTTGTCATTTCTGTTTGTAACCAGGGAGGAATAATTGAATATGCTACAGTTGGACTTATTTCTAAAACTTTTTATTTCAATAGTCATCTAATTTATTCATCATCCATAACCTCTTTTCCTTTTTTATTCTTTCTTTCCTGACCTAACTGGTTACTTCTAAGATGCAGTGGCATTTCTCTCATCTCTACTTGGACTGCCCCACAGCATGATCTTAATGATTTATTTTGCATTAAGTCTAACATATGTTAATAGACTTTTATATGCAGAGCGTACACCATACATCCAAAGTCAACACGGATCTAATGAGCCCTGTGTAGATAGATTTTAAAGCAATTCTACTTGCACCCCACTCAACACCTCACAGACATATCATATTTAATAAATTTTCCTCTTATCAATTATGCTTTAAAAATATGTTTAGGAGAAATTTGTTTTATCTATTGATATTCTAAGACCCCACTTTAGTGACCAGTCTTGTATGTTATTAACTGCTTGTTGCATCTTGTTTGCAACAAATCCTATATTTCTCCCTTGTCTGCGAACAATGCAACATTAAACGTATTTCCTACATCTTTAAAAATTTAATTTTTCATCACTGACAATAGTAATGGGTTAACAATAATTTATTGCGAAACACTGATTTTAACTTCATAGTCTCTACTATATTCTTCATTTACTTTAACTCTTATTGTTCTTTCTGTTAAAAATTCTCTCACTCACTGATCCATTCGTCCATTTATTCCTATTTGGTTTAGTTTAATTAATATACCTTCCCTCCATAACATGTCATATGCCATTTCTATGTCAAAAACACAGCTATCAGTGACTCTTTATTCTTATGTTGCCTTCAATGCCTATTATTGGATCTAGCGTGCTCCTCCCTCTACGAAACCCACTTTGATACTGTTGCAGTACTCTGTTAGTTTTAGTCCAGTATACCAACCTGTAATTTATCTCAATTTTTTCTGCACTTTTCTCCATTGTTTTACCGATTTGGGATTTTAAAGCTATAGGTCTATAACTACTTGGGTCTTTTCCTGATTTTCTAATTGGAATTATGATTGATTTCTTCCATGTCCTAGGGATGCAGCCCTCTTTCCATACTCTTTTATAGAGATTTATTATTACATCCTTACCTTGCTACTTAAGTTTTCCAGCATACAATAACACATCTCATCTTTCCCTGGGGATTATTTGCCTAATTTTGTAGTGCGCAGTTCAGTTCATCTATTATAAAAGCCACGTTCTTTCAGCTTTTTCCTTATTTCTGGTAATTATATTCTCCTCCTCTATTACTACAGGGAATTAATACTCCATACCATTCTCTTTCATTTTTTTAATCATATTCTATACCTTTTCTCCTGACATTGTTCTCCCCATCGACTCACAGAATTTCTGCCAGTGTTCATTTTTAGAATTCCTCATTTTTTTGGGCCCTCTTATGTTCAGTTAGTTTTTTTTTAAACTTTAAATGCCTTGTTTCTATTTATTACCATGTTCTTACACCATATGACTTTTATTTACTTTCTTACATTTGGTTTTTGGGATGGCCACTTCTGCAGCACACGCTATACCCAAACTAATTTACATAAATGTCTTTTCAATTTCCTGCCTACTTTCTATACTTAGTAACAGTCTTTCACTCATCTCTAAATTTATTCCAATCTGCTTTATTTAGGATTCATTTTCTTCTCGAGTTACAGGATTAAACTTTACTTATATTCCTATATTCATTCTTATAAGGTAGTGATCACTTCCTATGTTGCTTTTTTCAGTACCTTCCATTAACTTCTATCCGATTTTGTTTTTAATACTGTACAGAGGTCAGTTGCTGATTCAGATCCCCTTTGTTTGTTCCATCATTTAGGCGTATGAACTCTTGTTCCTCCAATAAGTCTTCATTTATATCTTCAATTATATTTTTTTTCACCCCTCTCACTCCATAGCGTAGTTTGTGCATTAAAATGACCACACCAGATCGTTTGTCTTTTCAAGTCCTTCTACATTTGCTTAATATCCTCAATTTCTAACTGTTGGCATTGATTGTAACAGTTAATTACCTGCACACTACCTTTTATAATATAACACATTTATAATAATGTATTCCATATCCTGCCTTTTCTTAATTTCCCTGTACTGAAGTCATCTTTGATCACATGCTATAACTCCTCCTCCTTTCCCTGTTTCCCAATCCCTTCTTACTAGATTACACCTTTTAATGTTAAAATCGAATCTTGGTACCAACTCCTGAATGCATATAATGTTAGGTTTATTCCTTATATTTCAATAAACCTCTTAAATTCCTGGCCATTTGCAATAATACTCCTTGCATTCGACTGTAAAATACTTAAGATCATTGCGCCTGTAAAGATGCTGTCTATGTCTGTACTTGTAACATTACTTCATTTAGCGTATCACTTACTTTTTCCCAAGACAGTCCTTTCATACAGATATTTTTCAGCTGACTCTCCCGTGTTGTCTGTGCCGAACAATTAATGATTTCTGACAGCACAAAGTTATCTTTATTCACCAACAATCTTTCTTAATTTTTCACAATTTTACACATGGATCTTTGTTTTTACTCTCATTTACCCCCTTTTTCCTAGTACCGATAAGTCTTTTGGGACTTTCTATACAGCCTCTGGGTAAATTATTGCTTGTACTGCTTTGATCCTTTGTAAGTCCTGCATGTATTTATCATACATCTCCTATATGCTGAGCTATGTTCCCTCCACAATTACAACATTGTAGTCTTGTTCCTACTTTGCACTGACTATATTCATGTTCCTCACTACATTTACTACACCTTTGTTTTCCTTTACAAACTACAGCAATGTAACCCAATCTCTGGCATTTAAAGCACCTGAGTGGTGGTGGGATATAGAGTATGACCTCATAATTTCTATACTCTATAAATACCTTTTTTCGGAAGTCAATCCTCATCAAAAGTGAGTAGTATTGACAGGCTTTCAAGCATCTTTCTGTCTCTTGTAAGTATTTGGGTATCTCTTTGTTTATTTAGCTTCTTTTACTACATTCCATTCTTCTATGCTAACAGTTCCCTGAACCATTTCATTCACAGAGTTGTCACTTTCTTCTTCCAACTCCCGTCCACTTACAGACCAGTCATTGCTAACCATCATACACTCTGCTACATGCCATACACCTGTTGCCATTTTTTTAATGAACCAGTCGAGAAAGAGGACAGAGGTTTTTACATAAAAAAAGGTCCTGGTGTGTTCCTGTCCTTGAGCCCAGAGTTGCCGGGTGGCCACGGCTGGCCTGTGACCCCATGTGGAATAATCGGAAGAATTCAATGAATGAATGAATAGGCCTTACATAGTGTACTGTGCAAAAGTCTAAGGTCCCTATTTTGTTAAGTAGTAAATTTGTTAGAAAATTTAGTTTGAGTACTTCCCGGGCGCTATGGAGGCTGCTCACTGCTCCGGGGACCTGTGCTCACTTCACTAATGTGTGTATATACAGAACTCTGCAAAAGTCTTAGGCAACTAGACATATTTTTTATGAATTTTACAATAATGAATGACAGTATACAATGATTTTATATTTACAAATATTAATTTACCAACAAAAATGATGTACATTAATAAAGGGCACATGATATTCCATAACATTATATCCTCATTTCGGATGAAAAAAAAACCAAACATAACGAATACTGCTAGGTTTTTAGAATGATCTGTCTTAGATTCTTTAAGCTGTAAAACTTACTAAATAATCTAGGTATAAAACTGTAAATAAAACACACCCCAGACTGTGACTTCCTTCTATTTGGTTCTGTTTACTGTAACTTTATAGTGTTTTTAAACAATTTCATTAGAATAGAAGACATCGTTGATTTACATAACGTCTTTGTCGTGTGTCTAAATAGTTTTCACACACAGTACTGTACAGTATTTATCTGGTATGTTTTACTGAGTGTCTCACACGATTCATTTGGTATGTCACCCATAATGTTGTGTGCATTGCAATATTTTGAGCAAAACTGTGCTCTTACCCTGCTAATTGA
>JAOUQV010000012.1:9033938-9046245 GCA_028565295.1 Aspidoras spilotus | reverse complement strand
AAGGAGGCCCTACACCATATTAATAAATTATTGTGGTCTAAAACCAGGTGTTTCAGTTTCATTGTCTAACCCCTGTACATTAATCCACAATTGAGGTGAAAATATCCTTTTGGCCCACGGGACTACAATCCTCCATAAGAACGTATTGTAGCTGCAAGCAGAAAAGAATCAGGCACCTGGCGAGCCACTTGAATGGTAAATTGTACACACTCCATCACAGATTATTTGATTTTGTTAATCTGTTATAACCCAAATAAGATTCCTCTCGGAGTCTGGTTCCTCACATCTCAGAGTTTGTTCTTGGCATTGTCTCCATCTGGCTTGGGGAAAATTAATCTAAATAAATCTCATACTTATAAACCACATATCATTCCTGTAAAGCTGCTTTGTGATAATATTCCATTGTGAAAAGCGCTATACAGCGTTCCCTCACTTATCGCGGGTGTTACGTTCCAGGACCCTCGCGATAGATGAAAATCCGCAAAGAAGGAGCACCATATGCATTTTAAAAAGTATATATTATTTTTTTTAAACCCTTCCTATGCACTCGCAACAATCGGATGTCGATGTTAAACGAAAGAAGATGGTGATGCTGCGCACAGCGGAAGAAAAAAGCCTGAGACGGTTACTGAGCCAATCAGAGACTGTAATACAGAGAGGCATGCTCTGGTTGGTCACTGTCCAGCATTCAACAAATTGTGCGCTGTGTATAATCTTACATGGGTAAGTATTTCAAGTGGTTGCAGGTACATTTAGTTTCTGCTGCGTATTCATCCACTGAACAAATACACCATTACTGTAAATGCTGTTTTATGATTTAATATGATTCTAATATATTAGAATTAATATTTTAAATATATTTTTATACATTTTATGTGCGAAATTCATAATTACTATGCAAATTCCTGTGAAACAGCAAAAATTCGGAGATAAATATTTTACGTCATTATTTTTTGAAAGCCGTGAAATAGTGAATCCGCAATAATTGAACCACACAATAGCGAGGTAACACTGTATAAATAAAACTGAACCGAATCAAATTAGGTCTATGGGGCATATGCTTTAAATAGGTGATATACTAGTAGTCTTAAAACTAATTTTTGTACTCAGTAACTGGAATAATTATCTATAACTTGTATATTTTTTACCGATTTGGAAACATTTCAATGCGATACATTAGAATTATAGCTTTCACAGCACTGCAGGTTAAATTTATTATTTAAAAAAGAAAAAAGTACCATTTAATGCACGCAAAGATTATACCAGAATATCAACAACTTGAATACACAGCATAATTACTGGTCTACAAAACAGTACACCAATGATGTATTGGTATTTTGCATTCATCTCATTACTACAACTAGATTAATCACATTATCACAACACCGCCCTGTATTTCAATGCATTCTGTACACATGTACCTAGAAATTAACATTCAGGACTAGAGTCACAGTATACAACAGATGCATTATTCTTGTACCCACTTGGACAACTCTAGAATCTAGTGCAGATTCTAACAGACAAAATAAATCCAATATGTATAGAATAATTTCTCCAGCATTTAAACAGTTACCGACTTGTTACAGCCTGTATCTGAAGGAATTAAGGTAATATCTACAACACACACACAGGTGCTATTGTTTATCAAAAATATAAACACCATTGTAGGATGTCAGCACAAAATACATAAAAAAATCATTTTCTGCATAAAATAAAAAAAACAAAAACCCAAAAGTCTTTAGTATGGTAAAAAAAAAAATAATAATAAAAAATAAGATAATTTTTAAAAAATGGGTATGTGGACACTTACCGTACCATAACCTACCTCGAGTATCCTGTAGAGCTGTAGGAGACCTGGTTTTCATTAAGAAAGCAGTAATTAAACTAATAAACACAATAACATGAAACACATACCTCTTTGTATTAACGATGACGGTATTCCCTTTCTCGGTCACGCTCTCTCTCGCGATCTCGGTCCCTCTCACGGTGGCGGTCTCTCTCTCGGCTCCGCTCTCGGTAATAATCTTCATGGCGGTCACGGCTGCGTGACTTGTGACGGCGACTTTTCTCACGGGAGCGACTGTGGTCCCGTTCCCGTGACCGCTCTCGCCTGCTGAGAGAGACAGAGAAGCTGTTACGTGAACAGAATGTGGAGTAGAGAAATGAGGGTTGTACATAATCGAACAGTAATACCTTGAGGCTGAACCGTAGGATTTGGACTCAATCCCGTGGAGACAGTCCTGCAGAGAACTGATCAACACTTTACAGCGGTCATCAGCTGAAACCTTTGACTGTTTTATTAATGAAATTGCAGTGACCAATGTCTCAATCGCACTGCCATAATCTCCTGTTAACACACACACACCATGGAGTTAAGATGTATCCATCAGCAGTTAATAAATCAGTTTCAGTTTGTCCCTCATTCTACTCATCCACCTCACTGTCCATTTATTTTATTTTATTTATACATACATACACACACATATACACAGCGAATCATCTCATAGTCTGTCTGTTTCTCCAATTGTCTGTCTATTAGGCTCACAGTCTCTCTAATCAATAGTTTGTCCACCTGCCTGAAACTTTAATGAGCAGTCTGTTTAACCTGCCTTACTGTCCAGTCACCTCACTTTCCATCCAACAGCCAGCCTATGTCTCTAACCTTCTGTCTCTCCACCTCACTATCATTTTGTCTCCATGCCTTAAAACCTCTGCCCATCCACGTCAATGTCCCTCTTGCTTTCTCCCAGCCTGTATAGCAGTATATATATATATATATAAAATGATTTAATAAAAACACACCCTCTACTGCCACAACAACCTGCTCAAAGATATGGATTATAAGTGTAGGAGGTGTGTGTTTACCTGCACTTGCATCTGACACCGCTCTGGATATAGCGCTGCTAGAGATAGCCCTGTTTCTGTTCATTATCTCTTCAAATTCAGCCTCACTCAGAGGGGCCCGAGCTGCATCCATGTCCCTGACACAGTGTGTGCAAACAACAAGAAAAATATTCATTATTCAATTCATATTTTTAACCAGATCATTTGAACATTGCTAATTATCTGACCTACGAGTTTATTACCTGCCCGGTCCGTAATCCCGGTCATAAGGAGGGGGACGCCCAAACGGATCATTTGGAGGTGGGGCTCTATCTGGCACAGCCATGTTGTTATTTCCAGGTGGAGGGAAGAACGCAGGGTTGACGTGGGGCGCAGGTGGAGGGCCTCCAGGAGGGGGACCACGCATATGTAGGGGTGGAGCTAAAGCAAGAGGAGGGCCAATAGGACCAGGGGGACGAGGTGGGAATGGGCCTGGAGGGGGTGGGCCTTGCTGCGGTGGGGGTGGACCAGGGGGCGGACCATAACCTGGAGGAGGTGGGCCAGGGGGTAATGGCCCAAGGGGAGGTTGGCCAAACTGACCAGGAAACATGACAGGAGGAGGTGGGCGGTCCCCTCGATTAGGGGGGCCTGGAAGGGGTGGGGCTAAACCTTGACCAGGAGGTAGGGGGCCAGGAGGACCTGGGGGACCAGGGGGTCCTGGAGGAGGACGAGGAGGACCGTGCATACCACCTAAAGATGACAAAAGTAAAACTTAACATTTTATTAGCATCGTCATTTAATAAAAAGAAAAATAAAGCAAATGCTATAAAATTATAAGATGCGTACCAGGTAAGTGTGGCGGTGGAGCCCCAGGACCAATGGGTCCAGGAAAACGATCTGGTCCTCCGGGACTGGGAAAACGACCTCGACCCCTACCTGGGGGAAATCCACCCCGGGGACCTACCCCTGGAGGTCCAGCCTTCCCTTCTCCAGACATCTGCCCTGACTGTGCGCCTAAAGAAATAAAAATCACATTAACAAACTGAAGAAGGGATAAACACATACACCATTTTCACCATCCACACAAACACACCACAGTATAATCACACACCAATCATCATTTAGACACAGAAGCTCTAGGACCAAAAATATTGAAAAAGGTCATTTGAAAGCATATGAAGAAATAAGTATGTTCTGTTGTTTGAGTGTGTGTCTGTATTAGAGAAGTGATTGTCTGAAAATACACAGGGGGTGTATGTGACTCACTCTTACGTGACTGAAGCTCAAACTGACTGAGTGACTGTTTGTTGCAGGGAGTGACAATCGGGTTCTGCCCGTGCAGCTCCCGCTTAGACAACAAATCCGACAGCTTCCTGGAGGAGGATTCTGATCCAACACACACCAATGCAAAGCTGCAAGAGACACAATTCAAATGCTTTTCTTTCAAATGTTGAACACAAACTTTAAAACAGTGGTCAATAACAGGTCAATCTCCTAGAATATATGTTAGTCGATCGCAGTAGTGTTTGTTCATTTGTTTATTTTTTTTTTACACTATGTCAGTCTGCCTTTTGGTCCATGTTCATGGCAGGAAAGGATGTGATATATCCTACATTTTCTTATTCAGTAAATGTTTTATTATAATCTGTTGTGCCTTTTGTGACTGCCACTGAAGATTAGAGAACACCACATTTAGTTATAGAAGCTCACACACCCCGCACTGTGTGTAAATCTCACCCTTTTGATTGTCCGTTAGCTCGATTCTCAAAAAACTTGATCTCTAGTACATCGCTGATGCCAATGGATCGAATGGCTTCAGTCAGATCTTCATCTGTGGTCCACTAAGGGGAATAAAGATGAAACACAAAAGCTCTGAAAATCACAACTCCAAAACCAATTAGGAGGTCCATAATTTTTTTTTACACACACACACACACATATATACATACACACACACAAATAAATTTACATACCCAGGTGAGGTTGCCTATATACAGAGCAATGCGTTTCCCTGTGTAATTGTAGACAACATTGGGTGGGGCTCCTTTACACCCGTCGCCACCCCCAGGTGTGGGAAGGCTGTCCAGGTAATCTCTGTCCTCAGGTGCATCTCCGTTATTGGCCGAGGGGGAAATGACATCATCATACAGATCAATTTGCTCATGAACAGGATAATCTGCTTCCTGAAAACACACAGAGCAAAGCTCATGCAATTAACAAAGCCATGGCCTTATGGGTTGGGACCAAAAGGTTGCAACTTCCATCCCAGCTTCACCAAGCAACATTCCAGCAGAATCAAAGCACCTAAACCCCAATTGATCTCCAGGATCTTAAATAGAGACTACCCTATGTGCATTAGTGTGTGCACACTACACTCCCAGTGGTTTAAGAAGAGAGAGAAAAATATATAAAAGGGTATAAAATATATACCATTTTATATATTTTATAAATGTTTTACAAAAATATGAAAAAAATGACAATTTTGCTTCTCCAATTCACCTAGCATGCATGTCTTTGTACTGTGGTGGAAACCCAGAGGAAATTGCTTACCAGGTCAACAAAGAACAGGCCAAGGTATTGGTCACATCGTATAGTGGTTTGACATTTGAGAGCATTTGGACTGAAAGCCTATGACAAGGTTACCAAACCTCTCATTAGCAGAAAGAGTCTTAGGACTAGACTAAACTTTGCTGAGGAGCAGTGAGGAGCAAAACAGTGCAAGTAGGAGAATATCAGAGAATAGTGGTGCATAGAAGAGAAATTAGGAGAATAGCAGTGCACAGAAGAGCATAAAGAAGCATAGAGTGCCATAGCGGTACATAGAAGAGCATAGAGGAAAATAAAGTGGCAGCAAGAAGCATAGAAGGGCATAGAGGAGCAGTGGAACATAGTTTACTTTAGTGATGAAAGCATGTTTAATTTATTCAAGTCTGATGGAAAATATGTTAAAAACTAGGGAAACTAGGTAAAGACTGAAGTGTGCAAAGTTTTCAGTGTCATGGTTTGGGAAATGTTTTCACAGTCAGGAGTTCAGGTATCACACATTCACAGGGTGTGAATGCAAGTGTGTATCACAACCTTGACCAACACATGGCTCCCTTTTTGCATCCATCACTTATCAGCCAGCAACTTTCCTGCAGGACAACGCCCCCTGTTACACCCCAGACAGGGTGAAGCAGCTCCTGAAACAATAGGATGGCAAGCCGCGGGTCCGGATCTAACACCAATAGAAAACCTCCAGAAACGCCGCCTGTGCAAATGAACACGACGCGGTACAAAAGCGTCCACTGCTGTATATTTTAACTCCACTATCTCATTTAATACTCTCAGCACTTATCTAAAAACGGGACGATCTCAGACTCGACCTCGGTTCAAGACTTTTATTGTGCGCACTTGGGTTAGCCTAGAATGCTAAAAGCAGTGCACACGGCTTTATGTCTGTATGAAATAAACGTGTTTAGTATAAAAAATATTATTAATCTAAAACATTAACGAATGCATTTAAAAAAGAGTTAACCCACAAAGCTATGGTCTTTTTTACTTATTTAAGGTGTACCTGATTGAATTCCTCTTCTACGTCTGCGTAAATGTCGATATGATCAACACCATCCGCCATTTTCTGTTCCACTGTCCTCCTCGCTCTCAGATGGCGGAAATGACGACAACGAACATAGAACGCGCGGAAGAGGGAAAATGCGTCCATAAAAAAGAGGGGGGGAGTTGAGCCCAAAAGTTATGACGTCAAAATTTTTAAACGAGCAACGGCACGGTGGTAGTGCTGTCGCCTCACAGAAAACCGTTCATGGGAAATTACTCTTTGGGTTTTTTCATGTCCTTTGTGTGTTCTCGTGGGTTTCATCTGGGGACACCGGTTTCACCTCACAGTCCAAATTCATGCATGCTAGGTGAATCGGACACACTAAATTGTCAATAGGTCATAATGTGCCACTGCAGTACGAGTGACTTGCAGTGGCGACTTCTGTTGTCATAAAAAAAGACAAAAGACAAAAAATAAATAAAATAATGGTATCATTTTATAGACATAAGAGTATTATAATAAAACACGTATTTGATGATTTTCTATTTTGGCTTTTAATCATTTTCTTAAAACCGTTTATCAATCAAAATAAAAATATGGTAGCATGCTTGACACTGAAATGTCTCTCAACATTGACACACACAGAAATCTATTACAGTGGTAAAAAAAAGAACTCTTCCTCCCATATACTGTGAAAATTATATGTTTTCTTACTTTTGTTGCCATGTTTTCTGGCATAAATTTCTGGCATTGCAACTGTTAGCTCCAGCTAGCGCTAATCTAATATGATTAGAGTTTTTTTTAAATATTGTAATTTTAAAATTCACACCAATGCAAGTGTAATTTAAAAAGAATAGTGCTATTCTATTATTACAAAAAAACTAGATGCAGCTGCCTAGTAAGTGGCGCTAAAGTGAGATATTCTTAGAACAGGCCCGTGGGCTACTCATGTAGTTCCGCAACATGTTGGTGACCCTGATCTATCTAATATAATGTATATTTATTTAAATGTATGTCATAAAATTTAACAAATAGCAAACCAACGAGTGTCAGGGAAAAGCAAGTGATCTCAACAAGGACACACACACAAGACTCACAAACAAAGATGTATTGATTCACAGACTGGTACCAAACAAAGCACAGAGACATACTAAACACCGCTGTGATTAATAATTAGGGAGTGTGGCTAAAGGAGAGCATAAAAAAAACACATTTCAAAGATTGCTATAGTAGAGAAATTAAAACACTGCGGTTATACAGTATGTCAGTTTAGTAGGAAAGGATTTCTGAGCTCCACTTCAGGTAAATAGATTAGAAATATTCTATTTTGAATTGGGTTTTGTAATTGTATTATGTTGTGTTCTTTTTCGAGCTTGAGAATTGACCAGGTCACTTCCTATCGGTTCTGGGTGGGTTTGCACTAACACACTTTCTTCATAGATACTGTGCTCTGCCATGATAACAGGAATACTAGATATGCTTTAGACATTTCTTAGGGGAACTAATCAGTAACAGACATTTATTGAACACTTTGCTGCTTTGAAAGTTAGATGAGCAAATTTTAAATATGTTATTGCTTCAAATGAAATAGATAATTTCTTTACATGGTCTGAAAATGTATGTTAAATATTATATTAATTGCACATTATGAACCCTAGTGCCACAGCTATTTATTAGTGATATTTTGCAGCTAATATTTTTTATCTGATGAAGCCTAAAATTTTTTTTTTTTCCAAATCTGGAGGCGCGGTCACGCAGTGGGTAGTGCTCTCGCCTCACAGTAAGAATGACCCGTGTTCGATCCTTGGGTGGGGCGACTTCTAAAATTTCTGTGTGGCGTTTGCAATGCTCTCTCCATGTTCATGCAGGTTTTCTCTGGGTGCTCCGGTTTCCTCCTGCATTTCAAAGACATACATGTTAGGTTAATTGGTGTCTGTGAAGTGGCCCTTAGTGTGTAACTATGTGTATATGTGCCCTAGGATGGATTGGTGCCCGGTCTAGGTCGTGGACCTGCTGGCCTGTGAGCCCTTGTGAATAAATGAATGAATATAATATATAAAAAAACACAGTTAAGTTAATGAATTTAATGATCCTTACATTGTTTTTTTTTTATAAGCTTCAACTGTTAAACATTGTGCTGTCTGTTTTAATCTGTGTGTGTGTGTTATTCTTTACTTTAGGTAACTCTATATAACTCAAGATATGAAAGCTTCAGTAAAAGTTGTATTCACCTGTAGTTTGCTCCAAGGTATAGTATGTGAATTACAGTAATTATTATTTATTTTAGAATTTTTGCATAAATGTTTTATGTATTTTCTGTCCCTACGATGGATTCGCACCCTGTTTAGGGTTGTTCCTGCCCTTGCACCCAGAGTTGCCATGTGGACATAGGCTAGCCCTTGACCTTTTGTGGATTACACAGAAGTAAATGAATGAATGTATAAATGTTTTTTCTGTTAAAAATCCTTGGGGTTTTGTTTGTGTTTGTGTGTGTCTGTGTGTGCGTGCACGCGTGTGTGTCTTTTGTAGTTGTTTTCTCTAGAGAATTTTCCATCAATCTTCCAGAAAGCATAGAAGCTTTGAGAGGCCTCTGTGTTTTTATCCCCTGCACTTTTGATTTTAAAGAACAATATGACGAAGAGCTACAACATATTCCTAGAGGAGTCTGGTATAAAGGTGACACTTGGACAAAATACAAAGTATTTTCCTCCAAAAATACTGAAGGGAACAAAATGGAAGGGGAAATTATTGGCGATCTCCGCATGAAGAACTGCACCACAATCTTCTACAACATTAGCGAGAATGACAGCGGAGAATATTACTTTAGAATCGTGTCGGGAAATCTAAAATATATTTATTCTTCTTCTTTTTATTTAAATGTCAGAGGTGAGAGCTACATCACAGTATGTATGTAAATAAACCTATGATACACTAGAAAACATTTAAAATGTATCTCTTACGTGATATTGTGTGCTTGTCCCAGCATCTCCAATCAGCCCCTCAATAACAATGTATAGGGAGGATCAGGGAGAAATGGAGGACCAAAATGAGGTGACGGAGGGAACTTCTTTGAGTCTCATTTGCTCAGCTCGATCTCCGTGTCCCTTAAACACTCCTGTTTTTACATGGAACTTCCTGCCTGAAGAAAGGAAACAAAAACAGAACCACAACACCAGATTCAGTTTCTCTCAGTTGAACTTCACTGCTACTCACCTGCACCATGGACTCACATTGACCTGTACTGCCACCTACCAACTCCAGAACATCACCAAATCAGCACAGAGCTCTCTTACACTCCACGTTCTATGTAAGCAATGTGCAAGATAATCAGCTCATACTGACTTTGATTAAATAGTACATAGAAAATTATACTGTAAATCATGTTCTGCCTCCTGCAGATGCTCCAAGAAACACATCAGTATCAGCTTCTCCATCTGCATTAGTGCTTTTCGGCAGTTCGGTGTCTCTAAGTTGCAGCAGTGATGCGAACCCAGCAGTGCTGAACTACACCTGGTATGGACAAAACGAACAGCAGATTGGAACCGAAAAATATCTCACCTTCAGTGGAATTGTTTCTACACAGAGAGGTTTATACTACTGTAGAGCTCAAAACCAGCTTGGATATCAGAAGGCGTCTGTGTTCTTGGATGTGCAGTGTGAGTAAAGTTGTGTGGTATATGGCGTCAGGTATTAAATTAACATGTAGTCAGGTATTACTTCAATATGGAGTCAGGTATTACTTCAACAATAAGTCAGGTATTACTTCAATATGGAGTCAGGTATTAAATTAACATGAATTCAGATATAATATCAGATATAAAGAGCTCGACAGCTCTTTTATACTCCCCAATTTCATCAACCACATCATTTACTTGGGATCCTCTCCAGGAAAAGGCTTTTAAAGAATTAAAACTGCGCCTCCTCACATATCAATTTTAGCTGATAAGTGTATTGTATAAATGAATTCTTCTTGAAGAGTGAAGGGTTCGGGTCTCCCAGTGATCAGAAGTGGACTAAAATGCTTTCATATTCAAACAGCTGACCACTTTTCCTAATATCCGGTAATCCTCTGAGTTAGCTAGCACTCTGCCACTGCTTTAGGTAGCTGTTACCAATTTGTCAGTGTATGCAGAGGATAAGTTATCTAAACAATGTCCTTCTGTCCTTGCATTCTGCCTATACCACATTGCTCCTTGTCTATTCATAGTCATTGTTATTGGACTACTCCCCTCTCAGGGAAAGATTGTCATTCTCTCCATTCACATTTTAAGCCTGAATCCCTAAACATCGTTTCTGACTAGAGCTTTCAGTTCGATGCTTGCATTTGGAAAGAAATTTCACTCTCAGCCCAATGATCAGTTAGGGCATAAGAGTCACAATTTCCATTTAATCTCAGCTACTGATCTGGCAGGAGTCGGAGACCAGCATAACCATTGCCATTTATTATTAAATGCTTCAGATCAGTAGGAGATACCAGTCTAGCAAGTGCTCTATGAATTGAGGTGAAGTGAAAATGTTCTATTTGCCACTATTCTTGCACAAACACATATATACATACGTAAAGTGAGCACACATACCCAGAGCAATGAGCAGACTCCACAGCACCTGGGAAGCAGCCCGGGGTTAGGTGCCTTGAACAAAGGGCACTTCAGACGTTTCACGACTTGGCGGTACTGGGAAACAAATTTTGGACCCTCCGGTCACAATACCAATTCTTTAACGTAAGCCTACAACTGCACCCAACAGCGGTTTGGCTGCCCACCCAGGGACATCCCTTTAAACACAGTAGATGTTTAAGGGGTTGTACAAGATTGCAATCAAATTAATATTTTGCCTTTTTAGTGTTTCATTATGGCATAGAGCAATGTCTTTTACTTGGATTTTGGAATACCAAGGTAAGTCCATGCTAGTTTTCTGGAGAGAAAACTATAAAAGTTGAAGCTATAATTAAATATGTGAATTTGATCTGAGACATGTAGGGACACAGGATATCCAAGTGATGGGTAATGGGGTATGATAATCTCTCTTTCATGCTCTCTCTCTCCTCTCTTTCTCACTCTGTCTTTCCTCTCTCTCTATCTATCTCAGATGCTCCACAGATTTCTTCCTCCTCTAGCTGTAATAGTGCTCATGATTTGATCATGTGCTCCTGTGAGGTTTACGGAAATCCATCTCCTAAACTAGTGTGGCATCTCTCTGGACAGACTCTCATTCCCTCTGAGACTACACCCATCCGCGAGGAATCTGTGGGCAACATGGGTTTAAAAAGCCTCATTAGCATACATCAGTCATTCATAGACTCTCCAACTCTGCAGTGTATTGGCATTAATGAGTTGGGTGTCGATACACATCTGTTTAATCCCATTAAATCAGGTAGGCAGTTATAGCTACACCAAAACGGGTGCTACTTTCTTTAAATACTGAATATACAATAAATAAATAAACTCAGTTTTCTTTTTGTCTTCCAGGATGCAAACACACTACAGTACATTATCTGGTTCTGTGTCTTTCTGCGGTTTTCCTACTGTGTGTTGGTATTATTAGTGTTCTCATCTTCAAATTAAAGCAGTAAGTAACACTCATGATTACTGGATATCAACATGACTGTGTTCACCTGGTTACAAACTGTGATTTAATACAATTGTCTTTTACAGATTATTTGGAAAAATAAAGGTAAGTCTAAAGTAGTACAATGAAAACATGATGGTATTGTGATAGATAGTATTTAATGACATTCTGCTGCTTGTTATGTAAAGGTTCTTAAGAGTGGGAATATATATACTTCTCTCCAGCCCTCTGCTCCGAACACTTATGAAAATTTACTGACACAAAGAGGTAATGTTCCTTGTTCTGTAATGATATATATATATATATACAGGGGTTAGACAATGAAACTGAAACACCTGTCATTTTAGTGTGGGAGGTTTTATGGCTAAATTGGACAAG
>JAOUQV010000012.1:9008314-9018890 GCA_028565295.1 Aspidoras spilotus | reverse complement strand
ACTACCTTACAGTCTCCAATCTCTTTCAAGTGACCTCGTCTACACAATATGTAGTCTACCTGTGTGCTCCTTCCTCCTTATTTCTGGGTAATGGATTGAACGGTGCTCCGTGAGATGTTCAAAGCTTGGGAGATCTTTTTAAAGCCTGCTTTAATCTTCTTCACAACCTTATTCCTGACATGTCTGGTCCTGTCTGGTGTGCTCTTTGGAATTCATGATGCTGTTTACGCTCCAACATTCTCTTAACCAACCTCGGAGGCCGCAATTGGTTGTACTGAGAGAAAGGGGCACACTTTTCAGTTTTTCATTTGTAAAAAATCTTTTGAATCATGAATAATTATTTCCACTTCACAATTATATAGCACTTTGTATCAGTCTTTTACATTAAAATACAATGAAATATTTATGTTTGTGGTTGTAATTTGACAAAATATGGAAAATTTTAATGGGTATGAATACTTTTGCAAGTCATTGTATATCCCACTCTCCCATTTAGAAATTCCATTCGTCATCTTTACTCACTGAAATTAATTTATAATTTACACACCAGCTACCTCAAAAAGCCAAAGAAATCAGCTTTAAAACATTAAATGGAATATACCTCTCCAGTCATTTCATTCAGCAATGATTTGTATAGAAATAACAAAAATAGAAATAATAAATGTTTAGTTTGTGATGATACTAAAACAACTGAGTATCTACTATTTCACTGTTCATAAGTTAAAACATTGTGGTATGATATTTTTGTTTTCTGATAAATAATTATGAAATAATTTACGAACACATTATGGACAACAATAATCATCACGTGTTGTTGCGGGTTTACTCAAGTTTCCTCCCGCATTCCATAGACATGCATGCTAATTTAATTAAGTTAATGGCCATTAGTGTGTGAATGGGTGCGTGTATGTGCCTTGGGTTGTTCCTGCCTTTGCGGTCAAAGACGTTGGCTTCCCTTTGACCTTAAAACTGGGATTAAGCGGGTATATAAATTGTATGAATGAAAGAATTAATGAATAAAGCATTTTATTGATGTATTAATTAAGTATTAATTAATTCAATACAGGATTAAACAAATTATTGCAGTAATTTGTAGTAGTTTCAGGGATGTATACTAGAAATAAAGTACAAAATAACTAAACTGTACAGTTTTATTTCTTTATTTATTATTTCAAAATCTAAAATCAGTTGATCTTCAACATGCTTCATACTTTTAATGGAACAAAATGTATTGGAGATGAATAAGTGGGTGGAAGAAGGTGGATAAAAGTGGGCGGGGCATCAAACAGTGGAGGTGTTGCTTCTTTAATTCCTGTACTCTCCAGGTTGCTTTTTCTTACCCTTTGGGATTGCTCCGAGAGTGAATGGAGACTTGATGTTCATTCTGTCCCTCTCAGCTTCCTTTTCTTCATCATAGGATTCATCCTTGTCCTCATCTTCATCCTCGGCATCACTGTGGTGTGGGGTGGAGTGCAGGGAGACTGAGGGTGAGGGCGGGACAGAGGGGGGTCTGGGGTAACAGAATCCTTGAGTCTAGAAAGATATCCACATATATTTTAGTGATTCTGACATCAAAAATAAATTACAATAAACTCACAATATTTGGTGTGCAAAAGCTTTAGGCATCATATTCTTTATATAGATGATTATTTCTACAAATATATTTAATATTTCTAAATATTATTTGTAAGTCAGAAAAAGTACCGTACAGGATTACAGAACACTTTGCAGAAAAGAAACAAAATAAAAGTTTCTTGTATTTGTTTGAACAAAGAAGCGAGTGTTACAGTCAAAGATGAACCTCAAGGCACTCAATAAAACTGTATAAACAAATGCTGTAAAGCAAAGATTCACTCATCAATAATGAATATGATACCACATACAAAAAATTAACTATAAAATGCAGTAAACTGCCAGAATAGCTCAGCGGATTAGTGCACTCCACCACTGTTTCTAAGCTCTGTGGTTTGAGCCCTGTCTCAGAGAATTTAATTCATTAAAGAAACAGTAAATATGAAACGTTGGTTTGAGAGTCTCTTCGTTAGCGACAGGGCTAAGATGTTGGAATGTTGACCATAAGATCATGAGTTTAAATCCCTCTATTGGCAAGCTGTCTCTGTTGGGTTCTAGAGCAAGGCCTTTGAACCCACTGCTCAGCTGTATAAACAGGTAAATGTAAGTTGCTATGGATAAGAGGATCTGCCAAATGTCACGAATGTAAATAGTAATAAACTATTTTAACGTGAACAGTGTTCCAAAGTACAATTCGTGCAGTTTTAAAAGTTAACCTGCTAACTTTGTTGAGTGTCTTGGAAACTCAAACAGTTCTTCTGCTGTACACTTTGACTGTCAAACCTTTTTAATCACATACAACAACAAATTATTATTTGGAAAATCATTTTATATTCACTCAATAAGGCAGAATTGGAAAAAAATTACGTCTAACAATTTGCACTAATAATACAATACCGTGCATTTGGCACAGTACTCTAAAAGGAGATGGAATTGAGTTTAGTAGTAAGTACAGATTTTAAGGTACATGGATATGGATGTTGGAGCTCACCGGTGGTGGTGCAAGTGTGTCAAGTTTATATTGTTCTGGAAAAGCTCGGCTGAGGGCCAGGTGACGAGCGTGCATGTAGAACTGAAACAAAGAGAGACAGGAAGAGCTTTCTGCAAACACCCAATAAACAAAGGAGAAACATTGAGAAATATACCAAAAAAATATTAAAACCGTAGTAAAATTAGAGGTTTCAGATGGTGTGATTCTCCACCATGATTACTCATTAGAAGTGATTTTTGATTCCTGTAGGGAAATCATTCTCTGCATTTAACGTATTCAGGGCAGAGCAGTGTGCTGTCCCCATTGAGGCGCACGGGGAGCAGTTGAGGGTTGGATGCCTTGCTCAATGGCACTTTAGCCATGACTTGCCTAGAGTGGGTTACTTTTTAACTTCTTTTAGGACTTCAAAATAATAGAATGTTTTTGGTCAAATTTATAGAAAAATATAGAAAAGGGTTCACAAAGAATAAATTAAATATAAGAAACACTGCGTTTTTTTTGTATTTTTCATACGTTCCTAACTTTTATATTTGCTTTTGTAATAAAGTTGTGGATAGTATTATTATTATTATGAATATTAATAATAAAAATAAAAATAATAATCTATATTTTATTGATTATTAATGAATAAAATGTTTAAATCTTATTTATAATTCTTTGTGAACTAAGGGTTCACAAAGAATTATAAATAAGATTTAAAAATTTGAATCTTCCATATTTTTGTATAAATTTGACCTAAACATCCTCACATTTAAAGAACCCGGTTAAACAAAATAAAAAAAAATATATTATACTTAGTCATTTATTTATTGAGTAAAATGATCAATATTACACATTAGTGAGAGGTAAAACTATGTGAACATTCGCTTTCAGTATCTTTCGTGACTTTCTTTCAGAAATAACTACAAGTCAACATTTCCACTAACTGTTGATCAGTACTCAACACACACTTGTAGAATTTTATCACATTCCTTCATACAGAACATCTCCAACTCTGAAATGTTGGTGGTTCCCTCACATGAACTGTTCACTTCACATCCATCTACAATGTTTCTATTGGATTGAAGCCAGGACTTTTACTTGGACAAAAAAAATATAACAACACATATCAAGCTGATCCATGACCAAACCCCTATCCTAATCCTAATCCCTATCCTGACATCACTCTGTGACCATATAAAAACTTCTTCTCACACTGTATTTGGAATATTTTTCTGCAAATTAAATAAAGTTGACCAAAAAATGAAATATCTTGGGTTTGTACTGTTTGCAATGAAATAAAAGAAATTTAAGATGGCTATGTCTCCTCACCTGGCCAAGGTATCTCCAGTCCAGCAGGTCTGATAGACGCTCAGTGCGGTTGCGCTGGATGATACGCTGCCTTCGTGATTGCTGGCAGAACATGAACATGAACTGAGTGAGCTGATTACATGATTCATCAGCTGAGCGGAAACGCCGGTCCACAATATAAATCCCTGTGTGGAGAAAAAATACTACATTCTACATTTCTAAATAACAGTTCTGACATTATTTAAAAAAGCTTTGTTGAGATTACAGCTGTATAAATCTCTGTATCTTCATAGTCAGACATAACACAGCAATGCATGTTA
Source organism: Aspidoras spilotus (assembly GCA_028565295.1). Classification (NCBI taxonomy): domain Eukaryota; kingdom Metazoa; phylum Chordata; class Actinopteri; order Siluriformes; family Callichthyidae; genus Aspidoras; species Aspidoras spilotus. The sequence continues at coordinate 9,014,717 of JAOUQV010000012.1, read as the reverse complement.
ATATAAATGTATAAACATATATCATGTTACAAATTGTTTGTAACTGTGGCTGTATCTCAAAATGTAGTGACAGCGTTGAACATATTACAGAAAGTTGCTTTAATTTTTAAATGCTGTATTCTGACTTTAAATTTTGAGGAATTCTGCCTTATCTGCAAAGGCAATCTCAGCATTCATTGAAGCGCAAGTTTTCAGATAAGGAACAGCAAGTGGAACAAACACAAGTTATTAATTGTTAATAAGACATTAATTTATGATGTTTAATGGTTGTAAAGGTTTGTAAGTGTAAATTATTTTTAATTTCCAGAAGCTTTTATTGTCTCTTTTATAATAAAATACATTTTATTTTCAAATTCCAACTACTGTATTTAAAGTTCTACAGTAAATTCTATTTAGTCTCTTCAGATCACTGAAAATAATTTAGTCTTTTATTTTAAATATTAATACTTTTCATGCTTTACTTTTAATATATTTATTAAATCATAAACTGTAAAATTATTAATACATTTGACATACATATAATAAAAGTTATTCTCATATTCAAAGTCTTGTTAAATATCAAATTTAATTTATATTACCACAGGTCATTAACTTATAGTATAGATACATATATAGATTTAACTTTATGTGATATGTCATTGACATTGTCTAACTAGTCTCAATAGCTAGTTAAGGTTCAATTGTGGTTACAAACCAGCTTAACTAGCTATTTTTATTCCTTGAATACGAATCATGTTTTATTGCTTATCAATGTGAGGTTAACTGGCTGACCGTAGGCAGTGGGGTCTGAAATGTGCTCCTCCATGAAGCAGCCGAACCCAGAGAGGTTAGTTGTCACACTCGGGATGCCCATCACTGTGCATTCGCCTGACACAAATATAAATTATTATCATTAAAAATTAAAATGCAGTGCTGCTGCTAATGTGTTCAAAAACCTAATCACTTTTAAAAAGTCTTTCATTAATTTTATGTATTTAATATCAATTTCATGTATTTAATATATGTCCTAAGCATGTGTATATAATATAAACACATAAAAATACAAATATTTTTGTTTTTAACTAAAGAGTTTGGTAGCTTTACTAACTAACTAAACAAATAACGTAAACATCAACAACAATATATAAAAATATATAGACCTTTGTTTAATAAAAACATAGATACAATATGCAAATCTAGTAAATGAATTAATAATAAAGTATATATTACTTTAAGGAATTTGTATTTCACAGTACTGTACAAACTAATGAGTGTCTCAGAGAATCTGAAACAATATTTCTGTATTCATTCGTATGTGTGAATTTGTGTACATTTTTGAAAAATGAAAGAGTGTAACCTGGAGTATATCCCCATGGTTCATAATAAGAAGGAAACACTCCCAGATGGCAGCCTCGGACAAACTCTTCGTAGTCCATGGGAAGCAATGGGCTGGTGGAAGAGAGAAACTCGGGGTGGAAAACAACCTGAAGTACAAATAAATTAATTTAAGTCAGTAAGTCAAACACTATTAAGCCATCAGTACAATACGTTGATGGGATGTTTATTGAGTTTATATTGTGCAAACCAAAAAAGGTTTGGACAGGTTATAAAATGTTTATAAAAACAAAGTTCAATCATTTTATTCAACATTAAACATATACCATATGATAATAGTGAGACATTTTACCATGCCATGACAAATAATAGCTCATTTTCACATATTTTGCACTTCAGATGGTGGGATTTTTAAAGATTTTACAATTTTTTTGTTCAAATTATTTTTGGACATTGTTCCACAATTATCAAATGCAGTTTTTCACAGTTCTGTGCCACTCTGCCCATCTTGAGTTCTGACAGATTCTGCCTCTCTGAACTGCTATATTAATGCAGTCAAGTGATTTTTCTCTTTGCAAATTGCTTACACAGCTGTTTATCTGCTTAATTTTGAAGCCTTTTATTGCCTTTGTGCTAACATTTATAGATGTTTGCCATCTAACATATATGTGTGTTTCATGTATTATTTTGACGAAAATGTGAGTAAATGTAATTTGCTGATCATTGCATTTTGCTTTTTAGAGTGTCCCAACTTTTTTGAAATTTGGGATGTATTAGGCATTTCTCATTAAAACAGAACAAGATTTTTTTAAGTGAATAAAGAATGCTGTAAACCTTGACTCTGTCTTTGCGTCCGTTGAAGAGGCCGATGCGGCGGATGTTGCTGAGGATTGGGTCGGTTGAGTCATCCAGCATATTGTGAGTGGTCACTGGAGGAAGACTGTGTCTCTGCAATGGTGCAAATAAGAAAGAAGAACATAAGAAGAAAGTGAATTAAAACATTTTTCCACTATGTTTGCACACAACGGAATTGGTCCTCTGCATTTAACCCATCCGTGCAGTGAAACACACACAAACACACGCACAGCTCCCGGGGAGCAACTGGGGTTAAGTGCCTTGCCCAAGGGCACTTCGGCCATGACTTGTCAGTACTTGGAATCAAACCAGGGACCTTCCAGTCGCAAGGCTGGTTCCTTAACCACAAGCCTACGACTGCCCCTTTATATAGAATTTATAAAGAAGTTGTGTGAAATAAATGGTTAATCAATAAAATTGCTGATCCATGAGTGAGATATGGAAGATTTTTTCAGTGAAAATGGATTGACTGATACAGAATAAAGAACTTTACACCTAACACTTGCATAAATTGTGTTATATTTTAATCATGTAGTTATACATATACCAACTTTCTTACGCTTAGTAGTGGCTCTTTGCAATATTACTACAATATTTTTTATTATTTATTGAGTTTTTATTGTGCAACCCAAAAAAGATTTGGAGAGGTTATAAAATGTTTATAAAAACAAAGCGCAATGATTTGCAAAGTTCATTCATTTTATTCAACATTAAACATATACCATATGTTAATAGTGAGACATTTTACCATGCCATGACAAATAATAGCTCATTTTCACATATTTTGCACTTATATGTATATAAGTGTGTATATATGTGTGTATATATGTATGTGTGTATATTATTGTTATATTAATGTCATATATTATTGTTAGTTATAAAATTATGTATACGATGTATGTTTTGTATGTTATATATACAAGTATTATATATATATTGTTATATTATTATTGTTAGTTATAAAAGTATGTATTAGATGTATGTTATGTATATATTATATATTACTGTTACATCATTATTGTTATATTACTGTTATGTATTATTGTTAGTTATAGAATTATGTATTAGATGTATACAGATTGCATCACATCACCCAAATGAGGATGGGTTTCCTTATTAGTCTTGATTCCTCTCAAGGTTTCTTCCTTACTCACTCAGGGTTTTTTCTTGCCACTGTTACTCATTTGGGATTAAATGTTTGTGTAAATCTTCTTTGGGACAAAGTCCATTGTTAAAAGCGCTTTATAAATAAAATTGAATTGAACTGTATGTGTGCAGTAAATTTGCTGAATACTGTTATTTGAGATAATTAGAAATTGCAGTTCCTGCAGAAACAGCGATGTGTGTTGCACCTGTGCATCTCTGCTTATACCTGCATTCCTAATACAGTGAGCTAATACATTTTATAGAGTGGGCTGTATATGTACTTCTGTCAGTATACAATGATTAAACATTTTTGAAAGCAAAAACCTTTTTTGATACAGATATTTGGTACGTAAGTATTTCCCTACACTCATATATTCTGTCTCCTGAATTCATGATCAATGCTGGTTTTTGCAAGTGTAACAAAAGAATGGATGATAATTTACAAAAGCTGAACACAATCACACTTCTCTCTTAAATGCTTTATTAAAGCCCATGTGACATTAATGTTAAATTTAGTTGTAATTGTGTCAGAATTATGTCAGCGTCAGTTTCATGCATCTATTTAAACTTCATTAATATAAATATTTGCTTTACACATTTTTATGCGTAAATCATTTGCCAAATCAATAATGCAAGTTGAAGGGATGAAGCGGAGGCCAAAAGACGAAGAAGAAGATATAACATTTCTAGCTAAATAAGTTTTTTTTCTCTCCTCCCCGTGTGTGTGTGTGTGTGTGCCCTGTGTCTGCCTGTGACTGTGTATGAGACATTCTTTTCTGGTTTCATGCTTCATAACACAAAAACCAAAGTTGCTAGACTCAGGAAATATTTACTATAGACTTTAACATTTTTAATTCAAAGGATTTTGCATTTGAAACTGCAGCTATTGCATCAGAAAATAAGCTGAATATGCAGATAGCATTCACTTAATATTTGTGTATTTAACTCGAAAAATATTTAATCTATCACTTAACTAAGACGTTTCTATGAGAGAGGAGACCTAAATATATGTGCATTGACCAAACATGGAAGATACAGTATATGATAGTTTAGAAAAAAGATAACGTTAGTATTGGTTTAGTGCTAATTTAACATGGAGAGACCTGTATCTACAATTTAAAGTTTAAATGGCATTTCTATATTAAATTATAAGTATGTTATGGAACAGGGTTTCAAAAGGTTTTGATCTAATAAAACAAGTGTAATAAAACAAATCTTGTACATCACAGATGGTGAACTTTCAAGAGTGCTACAGAGTGAACAGAGAGTGCAATCAATCTATAATTTGAGTTACGGCAGTGCGAAAATCTATGCAATTGTAAGGCAATGGGAAATATTGGGCATAATAACGTGCACAGTGGGCACCCGGATCAATATAACTCTTAACTATATACACACACACATCTCCCAAACATTCTTGGACGTTTTGTCTCATGGACTACCTCATTAATTGTAGAAAATACTGTAGTAGGTACTGAAATGTTGGTAAAATAATGATTATTATTATAAAATTTATGATAATAATAATATTTTGAAGAACAGTATGTGTGTTTGCAAATAATATCAAAGAATGAAATCTTGTTAAGAGATGGACAAAGTGCACAAAAAAGCAGGGAGAGTATGTCAAACAACCTGTGTTGCATAAATGGCCCTCTTCATTATCGTGAAGTCATCTTTGTCTAAGATCTTGCTCATGTCTGGGATCTCGCCCCTGAAAAACATGAAAGTGTAATTAATGCACACACCTACATATCAGTGTTTTAGGTATGTCATTTAGCCATGAGTGATACTGATAGAGAGGTATAGAGAAGGTTAGAAAGAGCTACACTGTGTCTTTGTGGATTTAGAGAAAGCTTATGATAGGGTGCTGAGGGAGGAAGTATGTTCTGGAAAGGAGGGGAATGAAAGTCAGCACAGACAGAGTACATGTGTGTAAATGAGAGGGAGGCAGGCAGGACTACAGAGAAAAGTGGTCACAAAGGTGCAGGAGTTCAGATACTTAGGATCAACAGGAAGCAGAGCTGGAGTTGGCAGAGCTTAATATGTTGAGTTTCTTGTTGGGAGTGACCAGGATGGACAAGATTAGGAATGTGAACATCAGAGGGACAGCACAGGTTGGAAAATTGGGAGACAAAGTTAGAGAGGGACGATTGAGATCGTTTGGACATGCGCATAGGGGGGACAGTGTATATATTGGTAGGAGGATGTTAGAGATGGAGCTGACAGACAGGAGACAGAGATGAATAACAATTCAATTCAATTTTATTTATAAAGCGCTTTTAACAATGGACTTTTAACAATGGACTTTTAACAATGACCTTTTAACAATGACCTTTTAACAATGGACTTTGTCCCAAAGCAGCTTTACAAAAAACGTTTTATCCCAGATGAGTAACGGTGGAAAACTCCCTGAGTGAGTAAGAAAGAAACCTTGAGAGGAACCAGACTCATAAGGAAACCCATCCTCATTTGGGGGATGTAATCTGTATATATCTAATACATGTTTCTATAACTAACAATAATATATACACGCATACATATATACACACATACACAAAACATACATACTATATACATAATTCCATAACTAATAATAATATATAACATTTAGCATAATAACAGAGTGAATGGGCAGTCGGAGGGAATCCAGCGGGCGCAGGGTTGCCGACATCAACTGGAACCTCGGCCGTATTCGGTGTAGCTCATACGAAAGAATGCAGAAGAGACAGAGAGGATAGAAAAGAGAAAGGGAAAGAGATAAAAGAGAGTTAGACACGATCAACTATCTAATGGACAATTCAAACACAAGTTGTGCAGAGAGCAAACTGGAACTGCGGCAGACTAGCGCTATGGCAGAATAACTACAGGGTAGAACCAGAAGGTGACACAGACAGCTGGCCACTCCATCGTCAACAAACCTGAATGAACTCGCGAGAGTGGCCGGGCGACAGCTTCCATACATCCCAGTTTACCAAAACACTCGACCACTTACCATGAAACCTCCAGCTCTGAGCCCTAAACTATAGGGGACTATGAAGGATATGCTTGACTAAATAAATAAGTTTTCAGCCTAGACTTGAAGACTGAG
>JAOUQV010000012.1:8552615-8563197 GCA_028565295.1 Aspidoras spilotus | reverse complement strand
GACAGACAGACAGACAGACAGACAGACAGATAGATAGATAGATAGATAGATAGATAGATAGATAGATAGATAGATTTGCTCGGTGTCTTTGTTTCTACTGGACATTTTTTTGTTTGTTTCTTTTTTCTGCAGCTGTTTTTTTTCAAGGTCTTCTTCTGTTCACACGCGGCGTGACGAGTTTTCCTAAATAGCATGCAGGTACACTGACCTTCACAGAGAGGCGAGTCTACTCCGTCAACACACACACTCCGGGAGTGTAAACATTAATGTCGGGATGGAAAACATAGTGTGGAAACAGAGGATGCTGTTGGGCGGAGTGCAGTTGTCAGGGCGAGAGTCGTCCTTATACACACACACACACACATACACACACACACATACACAAACACACACATAAATGCATGCACTACAGTCTGACACACTGCCACTTCTGGTGAATTACTGCTGGTGAGTGGAAACTTTGTCTGAATGGTCAGTGGGAGCAGGTCAGGTAAGTGCAACACACTCATGGTGAAACACACTCGCAGGCTGTGTATGTGTGACACAGTGAGTGTGAGAGGGTGAATATTTCTACTCTCCGTCTCTGGAGCTGCTCTTGGCGAGCTCCGACTATAAATTCCAGGAGGAGATGGAAACACAAACATGCCCTTACACAACTCAGGCTAGTCATCTCTCTCTCTCTCTCTCTCTCTCTTTCTGTGTGTGTGTGTGTGTGTGTGTGTGCTACTCACCATGAGTGTGCATGCTTCTCTTTCCTTTTTTTGATTTTCTCTCTAACTTTCTGTTCTTTCCCCCCGCCCCCACTCTCACTTCTCACTTCCTTTCTCTCGTTTTCTTTCCTTCATCATTCTACTTTTTCAGTTCTATCCGTTCATTCTTAATCGATTTTAGTTTTCTCGCCCAAATCCGGTGACCAGAGAGTTAAAGGTTTGTTCAGTGTCTATAACTATGGCCACTTGACATTGCTTTAATTGATGACCACACACACACACACACACACACTTGAAATCTGCAAAGAGCGCATTATGATAATGATGGTTGTCTGATGATATGTTTGGAATAATAGATGGTTGTTTGTGGAGGAAGGAATATCATCTTTCATCCTCCCACCTGCGTCTGGCACCTGATGGAAAACTTCAAAAAAAAAAAAAAAAAAGAAGAAGCAGAATGTCTCCTGGATCCGCAGTCACAAATCCTCCTGCAAAACCAGGCACCACCATCCATCGCTAATCACCCACAACATTTCCCTCAATCCTCACTGGCAAAAAAATGCCATCTTCCACTTCCGACTCTTTCTTCCAGGGATTTCTCGGTTCGTTATTGAAGTTCACCTGCAGCTTACTCTGGATATTCCATGCTCCGCCATTTCTACTCAAGTACATGGCAAACTTTCTCACACTCGCTCTGTGTGCCAAAACATTGCCCCTGATATGTCTGTGATTTTGATTTCCAACTCTTTCAAGTTTCTGCCCGTGTGCCAAGCCTATTCGCGCCTGTTTGTCAATTGCCCGTCTATCGACTGTTCCCTGTTTTGATATTTTGATTTGGTCGTGCATCAATACAACGACCTTCAACAGCAAGTCATCTGCCGCAGAAGGAGGGGGTTGACGTTTGACACGTCCAAGTCAAAGTACTGACCTTAATCCAATTGCGCTGTTGCCGAATGACCAGAAGCAAAGAGGTTCAGAGAGAAGAATCCCAGCGGATCACCTGATCCAAGACCAACAACTATCCTGTCCAATCAGATTCTGTGTCTCTCTATGATGTCATTAAATCTGTGACCATGTCAAAACCCATTCATTTTTTTTATTCATTAATTCTCTATAAACGTTTAATCCTAGTTTAGGATTTCAAGGGCGGGAACAACCCTATACAGGGCACCAATCTATCTTAGGGCACACACACACAATTACACTCACATTCACACACTAATGGGCAATTTAGGGACACCAATTAACCTATCATGCATGTCTTTGGAATGCAGGAGGAAACCGGATTACCCGGAGAGAACCCGGGATCTTCCCACTCCACCCCACATTTAGGTTTAAAGGTTTGAATTTTTGCACACAGACAACCGTCTCAGTTGAGAATGTGACTCGTAGCGGGACGCTTCATCTGATAGGATATAGGTTAGTTGTTGGACCTGGATCGGTTTGATAGACATAGTTCCGATAATAAGAGCACAGTGTTTCCCTCACTTATGGCGGGTTTTGCGATCCAGGGCCCTTCGTGAGAGGTGAAAAGTAGGGGGCACCATGTGTATTTTAATTTTTATAGATTATTTTAAGTCTACCCTTTCACCCTTTCATCGGATGCTGATGTAAAGTCAAAGGGAAGATGATGGTGAAAGAAAAACATCCAGCGTCGATCGTTGAGCCAATCAGCGACTACGATACGGAGAGGCAAGCTCTGGTTGGTCACTTTCTATCAATCAACCAATCGCGTTCTGTGTACAATCTCACGTGGGTTACTTGCTCATGCCGTCGCAGAGTTATTTTGTTTTTTTGTCTTTCATTTTGTATTATAATTTAATATTTCTTATATGTTCCCGGGTTCGAGCCCCGTGTGAAGACTGGACTCTGGAAATTTCTGTCTGGAGTTTATATGTTCTCCCCGTGTTTATTCTGGGTTTCCTCCAGAGACATGCATGATAGGTTCATTGGTCTCTAAATTGCCTATTAGTGCGTGAATGGGTGTGTGTGCCCTATGATGGATTGTCACCCTGTCTAGGTTTGTTCCCGCCCTTGTGCCCAGAGTTGTCAGGTGGGCACCGGCTTCCTCCGACCCTAAAACTAGGATTAAGCGGGTATAAAAAATGAATGAATGAAATTCTTGCATTGGCATGAATGCCCTATACCCTTCCGCCATTGAGCGTATAGTGTTACTTCATTTCATGCGTAATATTTGCCTCCAATTATACAACACCAGTACATGATCATTTAATTAGGAACATTCTGATGGTAATGTATTGGTCCAGCTTTTTTGATTATTTACAGTAGACAGACAGTCAGGGAACATATCGCCGATGAAGGTCGGCCATCTCATTGTCGACCCATGCCTACTGCAGCCACTCTGACGGTCGAACTCACAAGTTCAATGATCACCACTCTGATCAACCAAACATGGTTGGTACATCCTGGTACACGTTTGATAATGTGGTACTGAAACAGACTAACAGCTGGAGGCGGGCCAAAGTGTCACAAGGTGTGCCATTTACCCATAGCTGGGTAAATGTTGTTGGTCATCACCTTGTATAAGAACCAATTGTTATTTAATCAGTGACCATATGCCCACTGCCAGGTGTTCCTAATCCAGTGGTTGTTCATAATAAATGTTTATACATACTGTAAAATGGCAGAATTATAGAAAAATTGTAAATACACTATAGTATAGTGAGTATTACCCCACTGCCACTTCCTCTTTGTTTCTTCCTCCCTCTCTCCCTCTTTCCCTCCCTCCACTCTTCTCACCCCCCCCCCCCATTCTTTTTAAATGCTTTCTGGAATAAAGGAAGTCCAGTGCTGACATGCTGAGCTAGTGGAAAACTAACCGACTGACCAAAGGAAGTAGTGATCCTTCGGGTCCTGTCTGAAACGACCCCCATTCTCATGCGTAATATTATGTAAGCGCGTTGATGAACGTCAAATGTTACTGCCTTCACGTGATCAATACACATGGCATGATATTCAGGAGCACAATGTGTCCTCTGAGTCTGAGGGGTCACATGTCCCTGGAACGTGAAACCAGCTCTATTTTTGTCACAGAGCGTCCATTCAGAGGTGGCCCACCCAAAATCGTTTCACTAAATAAACAAAGTTATCTTTAATCTCATAAAGACGTGGCTGAAGCTATGACCAGCGCTCACTGGCACACACTGGCACGCAGTAAGTTCGAGCGGACGTGTAACATTGCAGCAGGGAAGTCAGTGTTTTTATTGGTTAGAGAGGAAAGGGGTTTGTTTCGAGGGCATGGATAGTTTATTCGAAGCTATTTATTTTGATCACATGACTAACACGGTGTACTCATACGATGATCCCATAGACAAAATGTGGTTAGCTTCTATGCTAATCAGAACGCAGGGGAAATTATCATGATTTAATTTACATCATTCATTTCGGTTAGGGTTGGCACAGTGGCACGGTGGCCCAGTGTGTAGTGCTGTAGCCTTACAGCAATAAGAACCTGGGGTCTATCCTAGGGTGGCCAGTTCCTAGTATTAAAAAACAGGGACACCGGGCGATTATGGGGAGCTTCTTATGCGGGACTGGGACCGAGGGGGCTACCAGTGTTTGCTTCTTATGCGAGAACGGTGGAATAAAAGAGGACACCGAATAATCAGGACCGTTGACAATCCAGCTGATCTTGCCATATGTAGCTTGTCCATTCGAGCGAAGAGAGCAGTTACAGCAGGGTGTGGGTTTGAAACCAGACTTGTTGGGATCCTCAAGTTGGTTCTAGGGAAGAAAGACAGACATTTTTATTTATTTTTTTGGTTATTACAGATCTTTCAGTATTTTTTTAAAGATACCAGTTGTAGTTGCTGATGATTGTTCTGCCTACGCTGGGTTTCTATAGAATGGGCACCACCCTACCTAAATGAACATGGTACATTTCTGGATGATATTGATGGGTTTATGTTTATGAAGGGTAGAATTCCTGGTGAGATTGTCTGGAGAAATGTGGATGGGGTCCAGTGGACATCCTCTGGTGAGAGAGAAGACAGGCAGATCACAGATGGAGTAACAGAGTATTGAGAGAAAAAAAACAGTAAGTGAAGTGGGTGAAGGGGGGAGTTGTCAAAAACGTGCACACAAGTAGTCGGCATGGTGGCACAGCCTCACAGCTAGAAGACCCCGGGTTTGAGCCCTGGCTGGAGTTTGCATGTTCTTCCCGTGTTTGTACTCTGTTTTCTCCGGGTACTTCGGGTTTTCTCCCACATTCCAAAGGCATGCTTGATAGGATAATTGGTTTCTCTAAATTTCCCGTTAGTGTGTGAATGTGCTCTGTGACAAAACTGTGCACAGATGTTAATAAAGCTGACTGAAATGATGTTCCTGCGCTTGCACCCAGAGTTTCCGGGTGTGCCCCGGCTTCCCCGTGACCATAAAACTAAGATTACGCAGGTATAGAAAATGAATGAATGAATTCACACAGATCATTGAGCTTTACATTTAATTCAGTACTGTGTAAAAGTTTCGGCACCCGCAAAGACGTGCGATAAAGAAAAGATTAAAAGAATAATTGTTAACACTTCGGCCCATATCTTACACCCTACATACACACTGTGCATCGCCATACTCGCTGCGATCTTACACACCAACAACAGTCTATATTCTTGGACAGAAACGAGGACAAATGACATGACTTTAGAAGGCGCGATGGTGATCTGTGTGTGCCGATGCCGATACTGCAGCGCTGAGACACTTGTGTGTGCCGATGCCGATACTGCAGCACATGTGCTGAGACACTTGTGTGTGCCGATGCCGATACTGCAGCACATGTGCTGAGACACTTGTAATCGAAATGATTTGATAAAAAGTCCCAGTGTTTATGTAATTGTTATGGGATGGGGGGGCGTGGGGGGATGCAGGGAGATTGATTTACATACAACACAAAGCCAAGGACAAAAATACACAACAACAGACAGGTCTTGGGTAAGAAACTTGGCACATAAGGGAGAAGGATCGGTGGCTGCTGGTTCCAAGCCACTAATAGAGACAATGTCCTTTGAAACCAGCAGCTGTGAGAAAACAAAGACACAGAAGGAAAAAAGCAGTTATCCATACACACACGTGTATAGACATAGACAAGCACAGAATGAACACACACCGAACTTCTATTCCACCTCCAATTTAAACACAGAATAAATACTGTATAAGCAGATGATTTCAGGTGCACGTCTGAACAGCCCCAGCGTAACCCCAGGGAGGATCTTAATTCCCGACACCTCATTACGGTTAAATATCAGCAGCACTGTGACTGAGCCTCGGGGGTGACGGGGTGAGAATGATGATAGGAGGAGCCTGGGAAGGAGTGGGGCAGGCTGTCTCAGCTGGCATCACTTCCATGAGTATTGGCAGCTTCTCTGCTGTGCAGATAGCTACATCTATGGGGCTGCGACTCCTTTCGCCCTCCTGGTGTGTAACCTTGTCCGATCCCATAGTGCTTGTAGTCCCTTAGCACTCCTCTGCTAGAGAATCCTCGGCATCCTCAACAAGGGGCAACAGCTGGTAGTTGTTCCCTGCTAACTGGGAGTGCTCTGTGGAACTCTAGGGCTAAGAGCATAGGAGGGGTACCCCTCCTCAGGAGAGAAGAACATGTAGGCTGGTTGTGAGCCATACAGGTCTTCAAGAGAGTTGTGAGCTGGGCCCTGGGGTCACTGGTGGCTGCTTCTTCTTCCTCTTCCTGGCTCATCAAGCCACTACCGCTAAATAATGGCAGCACCGTGACAGTAAGGGGCATTAAGACTGGTGTACTGGTGCACAATCGTATTGTATTTGAACATTTTAAGAAGCTACGTTTGGAAATATTTGATTCATTTCTCCAAACACTTTCCAACAAAACATTCACAGGTAGTCTTTGCCCATCCCAGATTCGCAGAGAAAGGTTGGATGCATCTAGGTGGCGCCATTGAAATAGCAATCTGCCAATGTCAGACTGTACCTGGCTCTTAAAGGAAATGGCACGTGACATGCTGATTGGTTTATTGCAGGTTACGACCCAAACACCCAGGAATATTTAGGAGAATTAGTACATGTCTTTTTGAGCCCTAAATCAAGCCGTGCGGTGCGCTGTTGATGCCTCATCTAAAGAGCAATAAAATGCGACCCTTTACATTAGATAAAAGCATTTTATCTATGTACTTTAGAGCCAAATCGCGGCTATATGGCACTGTATATGGCATTGTATATGGCAGCTTTGTTCGTATAATCTAGAGACGTGTCTAAACTCATCTTACTGACTGAGATACGGTTTTATTGTGTGTTAAGAGTGTGTGTCTCTTCATAAACATGATCAGAAGGTCCTTGGACTTTACCTTACGTTTACATTACTGGAACTGAGTAATGAACAACGAATGGTTCCGCGACATATCACACATTTTTTTTTCTATCCTTCGGCTTTTCCCTGCCACCAGCGGTCACCACAGCAAGTCGCTAGCATTACGATCTGGAAAATTTTTTAGGCCAGATGCCCTTCCTGATGCAACCCTTACTCTTTCGGGCTTAGGACCAGACAATTTAGGATCTCCAATTCGCCTAGCACACAAAGTGTCAAAATAAAAGTCTCCTCAATAACAACATGCCTCGTAAACATTCATTCATTCATTCATTTTCTATACTCGCTTAATACTAGTTTTAGGGTCACGAGGAAACCGGTGCCCACCCAGCAACTGTGGGTGCGAGGGCAACCAATCCACACACAATCACACATACATTCACACACTAACGGGCAATTTAGAGACACCGCTTAACCTAAAATTTATGTCTTTGGAATGCCGGAGGAAACCGGAGCACCCGGAGAAAACCTGAGGAGGATTGAACCCAGGATATTCTTGCATGCATGTATATATGCATGTAGTTTAAGGCGTATAAAACATTTCTGTGCCCAAGCATTTGCCAGTGTGTGGGTCTTTCCTTGTGCTAACTATAAATAAATATCACTCATCTCCTACATTAGTAGGAGAATTAGTGGCTGAAATACGGGATCCGGAAGATTCCATATGTTCCGTGATCCGGAAATGGAAAACAAATCCTGGATGATTGAGCTGCGACAAGAAAAGCAGCGTGGAGAGTAAGATGCTAGTTTTAAATAAAACGTGCATTACGTCACAACGAGTGATGTCTAGTGACACTTTATATTAAAGTATATTATATATATTATTTATATGAAATCATTAAAGTCTCCAAGTGCTAAACACATTCGGGTATAATCGTGTGTTCCTTTCGGAAAGTGCTCGCGACTCCAGCTGTCATATAACAGCTGTGTAAAAACCCTAGCGAGACTTGAGGTCAAATTAAACAGACCGCGGTAGACTTCAACACCCGGAAAATGTCGCAGGACCAACCCTGCCATGCAGTAATGCAGTAACGCAGTAATGCAGACTTTCCGAGGTGGTGTTTGAGGAGTTTCAAAATCTCCAAAATAAAAACAAAAAATCCACTTTTATTCTCAGGTAGTTTTAGTTTTTAACCTATAGACCCAACGTGATCTCCCGACAAGGCGCCTTCCCTTATCTCATCTTATCTTACAGCTTTTAAAGGCTGTAAATTGCACTCCCTCATTCGGCTTCGGTGACCTTTAGTACAGGAATAACAATTCCAGCCACCACGCCCCCAAACACACACACACACACACACACACACACATAAACATTGATTATTGTCTCTAACCGTGATATTTCCATGCATAATTGTTGCCTTGTTCCATCTGATGTGTAAAAGTTACTTCCTGGTACCAGCCGCGCTATCGAAGCTATAAACGCCAATTTGGTCATCTTTAAAAGTTGACAAGACAAACAAGTGCAATAAAGTCTAGTGTCCTAAAGACTTTTCCGTGTTGGAAAGACTGCTGACCAATCAGAGAGTGCTGTGGTGGACGGAGTTATATCGTGTGATCACGGCTCTGGAAAGCAATACAAGGTCTATTCTGTACCTACTGCCAATCTCATGCATGCAGAAGACTCATTGTTATAATCCCCACACAGATCTGATGAGGCGCATTGTGCAGCACATACAGCAAATTCCCTAGTGCTGCATTAGCACATGCAAGCTCCGTTTAAACAGAGGATGACTCTGAAAAGCTCGACACTGGAGGTTTGGCTGCGGAGCTGCGGTGCATGAAGAGACAAGCAGGTATGTTGGTTTGCTAATTAGAGCTTTTTAAATGTTATATTTCTCTATCTCTCTCTCTCTCTGTGCGCTCGTGTGTGAGTGTGTGTGTGTGTGTGTGTGTGTGTAGATATGGATTTAGTGGAAAACTAATGTGACAGCATGACTGAATACTAAGGAAGATGTTCAGTAGCTACCAGTAAATGCACCGGCTTCTAAACCCCTGACACTTTTTGCATATTTCTGCAAAAGTACACCTTCATCATCTTCATCTTCATCAGTCATACATCTTCATCTTCATCAGTCATACATCTTACACATTACACCGTTCAACACAAGTCAGAAAAGTAGATCAAACAGACGTGGACCAAAAGATCAAACAAATGAGACAATCGGATTATACTTGGTCTTTGAGTGTAGTTATTGAGCGGAGATCGTCCAGTGTTACAGACTACTGTATATGAGAATGCAAAAGTATTTGAACCCTTAGAGTTAGCAGCTTTCATTCAAAGCACAGAGATCCGAGCTTCCCGACAAGTTTGTGGACGTGCATCGTGGCACGGGGTAAAAAAGGAGATTTGTGGTGACCTCAGAGGACGAGGTGTTGTTTATCAGGCAACAACAAAGTGAAAATGTTCTAGTGAAAGATGAGAGTTTTGAATGAAAAGAAAACAACATACGTGATGATCTCCGACTGCAGGATTGCAGATAAACCCCTCTGATGTTCGTGCCCTCACTCAAGGTGAGTAGTGTGTGATAGAGCACACTATAACGAACACCCCTAGTTCTGTCATCCGTCTAAAAGCCATGAAAAGGCAGGAAAATTCCCCCCATTCAAAATTTCACTTTCAACTACGTGCCACTGCGACTACCCACTCCACCCCGTTACCAAGGCTAATTATTTTAGTTTTTCCCAGACTAAAGAATTATGATTCACCCTTGAATATTTGACGTCTGAACAGGAAAGAGGGTGGCACGGTGGCACAGTAGATAGTGCTGTGGCCGGGTGGGCTCCGGCTTCCCAGTGACCCAGGATTAAGCGAGTATAGAGAATAAATAAATGAATGATGAAATATAAAAAAGGAGAGCAGTGTAAAATCTAAAACCTGTAAAATGATTAGATTTTATATTGTACTGTATTTGCCAATAGACTTCAACACCTTGTCTTTTAGTTCAGATTTTGTTACAGATGTTAATTTATTAATGCTGCATTAATCGATCAATCAATCAAACATTTTCCATCCATTAAAATTGAGATGTGAAATAAGAATGTTTGTATGTCAGTAAAGAGGACAACATATTACAGTTCATAGACTTCGTCTTGTTTTGTCTCTCCCTTCATCAGGGGTTGCTTTATGGATCTTGCTTTGTGCACTGGTGCACAGTCATGTTGGAAGAGGTAGGGGTCAGATCCAAACTGTTCCCACAATGTTGGGAGCATGGAATTGTCCAAAATGTCTTTATATGCTGAAGAATTCATACACCTGTGTCCATAGAAGTGATTAAAACACCTGATTCCAATCATTTGGATAATATTTCCTCTTTGTTCTTCCTCTCTGTCTCCTGTCTGTCAGCTCCATCTCCAACATCTTACTACCAATATATCCACTGTCTCACCTCTGGACATGTCCAAACCATCTCAGTCTGATCTCCCTAACGCCGTCTGTGCTGTCCCTCTGATGTTCTCATTCCTAATCCTGTTCACCCTGGTCACTCCCAAAGAGGACCTCCACATCTTAAAATATGTTTCATGT
>JAOUQV010000012.1:8111550-8124316 GCA_028565295.1 Aspidoras spilotus | reverse complement strand
TTCCTCTTCCAACATGACTGTGCACCAGTGCACAAAGCAAGGTCCATAAAGACATGGATGACAGAGTCTGGTGTGTAAGAACTTGACTGTCCTGCACAGAGTCCTGATCTTAACCCCATAGAACATCATTGGGATAAATTAGAGCGGAGACTGAGAGCAAGGTTCTTCTCGTCCAACATCATTGTGTGTCCTCACAAATGTGCTTTTGGAAGAATGGTCAAAAATTCCCATAAACACACACTCCTAAACCTTGTGGACAGCCTTCCCAGAAGAGTTGAAGCTGTTCTAGATGCAAAGGGACTGACGTTATATTGAACCCTATGGATTAGCGCATATGTGAGTCAAGGCAGGTGAGCGAATACTTTTGGAAATATAGTATATATTACATGCACCTTACATGCGGGCTGTAGTTTTTTTGACATAAAACAGGTGCATACTTATACCCTACATTCCATACTCATACACTCACTGATGTGTTCTGGCACTGCACACTGGAGCTGTTGAAGCGAAGGGCAGGGACTCTCTGCTCCACCCCCTGGATGGTGAGAACACACTCGTAGCCACGCTGTCCCGACTGTGGCTGTGGTAAGTTCTTGGCACGCAGGGTGATGGGCTTCACAACGTTCACTGGTACCAGGATCCGATCTGCAGGAAGCAGCTGGGGACATTCCTGTGGTAAAATGAATGTTTACACAGGCATATTACTAACGCTCAGACACTCCAGCGTAGGCAGGTTTTCTTGACCCAATAAGAGAGGGGTTGTATTTGATTAGATCGGCATAATGAGATCTGTCTGACAAGAAATAAGCAAAAACATTCCATTCCTGCATCTGTTTATACTGTGAGTCTTGCATGGAATAACACCGGAGCATGTTCCGACCGTGAACTGTGCATGTAAATAAAGAATGGGTTCTGCTGGAAAAACACACTCCAGTAAAAATATTAGCTAATAATAATAATACTAATACTAATAATGATAATAAAATAATAATAATAATAATAATGACAAGAATAATAATAATAATAATAATAATAATAATAATAATAATAATAATAATACTAATAATGATAATAAAATAATAATAATAATAATAATGACAAGAATAATAATAATAATAATAATGATAATAATAATAATAATAATAATAATAATAATAATAATAATAAAATAATAATGATAATAAAATAATAATAATAATAATAATAATAATAATAATAATAAAATAAAATAATAATGACAATAATTTAATAAAAATAAAATAATAATGACAATAATTTTAATAAAAAAAACATTTTAGTACATTTAACTTATATAATGCCTTCCAAGACACCCAAGGATGCTTTACAAAAATGGGTGGGATAAAGATGGGTGGGGTGAAATATTCAAGGATATATAAGGTTATTCGAGCATATATAATATATGTATATATACATTTACAAGTTCATGGGTGATCTTTCTCCTTAAACAGGGCACGAGTCGTGCAGAATCAGACACAGTTCTTCTCGAGACTTTGACCGTCACACTTCCGTCCTTTTTTGCAGCAAAACAAGCAGATTTTATCATGTATTTCCTATACCCGATAAATCCTAGTTTTAGGGTCACGGGGAAGCCACTGCCCACCAGCAACTCTGGGTACGAGGGCAGGAACAACCCTAGACAGGGTGCCAAGCCATCATAGGGCACACACATACATACACATTCAATCATTAACGGGCAATTTAGAGACACTAATTAACCAACATGCATGTCTTTGGAATGCGGGAGGAAACTGAAGTCTTGTCTTAATTCTTATGTGATATCCTGATGTGCTAATGTCTTCCGCTATGATTTCTTATCTATATCCCTACCTTCCGATAAGGGTCCACTGGTGCGATTGGCTGGCGCTCCTCTTTAGATATTCCACCCCACCAATCTTTGTTCACCCTACCCGTCTTTACCCCAAGTGTCCTTGGGTGTCTTAAAAGGCGATATATAAGTTTCATGTATTATTATTATTACACACACAAAGACACACTCTTGTAATTGCCCTTAAGTGAGGACAGAGTAAAAATCCCAGGGGGATAAGGACAGTGTCTTTCATATTCACCAACCAATAAGATGACTGGGATGCAGAACTTATGGAGCAGCTTGGTCAAAGGATTGTCCGTCTTCGTCCAATAATGAGGACCATGTAGAAATGTGATGTAGAGCTCTCCAGAATGAGATATAAAAAAACAATGTGAGGACCGACCTACATTTCATAACATCCCTAAAAATGTCCTTAGGAGGTCAAAAACCTGAACTGGTCTTCAGACAGATAGCAACACAGACACACACACAGACACACACAGTTTCACTGTAATCCATAATGTCTGGATAAACATGGTGAGACAGTGAAGCAGACAAAAATCACTCATTCATCGCATGCGTTTTAGAGTCTCTGGGAATCAAGTGCCCACCTGGCACCTCTGGGCCAGAGAGCAGGAACAACCCTAGACAGGGGGGCAATGCATAGGACGCACACACACAATCACACATTTATAGGCAATTTAGAGCCTATCTTTAAAATGCAAGAAGGAAGTACCGGAGTACCCCGAAAAAACCCGCGAGAACCCGGGGAGAACATGCAAAGTCCACGCGGAAATGTTCCAAGTCGTCCCACTGTGGGCTCGGATCCGGGACCTACAAAAATGACTCAACATCTTTCATTGTGACAAGCGCTTTCAGAGAGTCAGAATGCATATCTTATTTCTCACTCATTCTCACACACACACACACACACACACTTGATAAACCATCCCATCAGCATCACATATCAGTAACCACAGATTACACATCACGCTCTCTTACTCAGACTTAGACAGGCGTTGTCATTGATATTTCCACCGTGCACTTCTCATGAGAATGAAATTTCATTGCCTCGGCTCGAGGTAGTTATGAGACGAAGAGCAGCCGTTGTACAGTGGTACGTGTGTGTACGAATTATACTTATACCTAATTAAGCGACACGACGCTTATTTTACTGAAATGAGGCAAAAAATATTGATTATGATATTTGTGTCTGTCGAATGTTTTCAGAGTGGGGGCAGCCATGCTAAGAGATCTGCCACCCAAGCAGGACAGCCTAGATGTAGGCATGGCTAGCAAACCAGCATCTGAGGACCTGAGTGAGTGCAGGGGAGTATAGGGGCTCAACAGGAGGGAAAGATAACGCGGGGCAAGTCCATGAAGGGCTTCAATAGTGAGATGCAGGATTTTGTATTGGATGCGCTTATGCAGAGGGAGCCAGTGGAGTTCCTAGCCGCAGCATTTTGGATCAGTTGTAATGGACGAATTGTCTTGATAGGAAGACCGTAGAGCAGCGAGACGCATTAGTGCAGTCGGGAATTAACAAAGGCATGGACCGATACCTCATGCGTGGGAAATGTTACGTATAACCTTGGGTTAATGCTTTTGTGTGATGGTTTAAATGTGGGGTGAATGTTATATTAATTGAAATTAATTATATAAAATCATATTAAACAAAATGGAGACAATCGGGTAAATGTCTGTGAGAAAATTATTCGTTTGTTTGAAAAAAATATTTTAATGCATTTGTTCCGAGTCATTTACAGGAAATCCTATTACGGCTAAAATTTACAAGGCTAATAATAAAGAAATAAAATTCCACACACTTTGCTTCGCGTGACTTTTCCCCCTGATTTCATCTAATCAGCTCTAGTTAACCCCCGAGTGAGGTGTTTCATTCAGACACTTACCCCTGTATGTTTGTCAAGCATTTTACTCATAGCGTAAGTTCGTCTCAAGTAAAGGTGCAGATATGGAGGGTTATGGCACTAGAGCGTTAGTAAACCGAGAAGTTTGGACGTCCTTACGTCTCAGAGAGCCTTTGTTCCTGTTGTTCCCTCTGGATCTTACTTTTAACTTTGTTGATCTTGCTAGTCTTAGCCACAGCTCTTAAATTACTCCTTTATTATCTACATGTCTAATAATTTCCGTCTCTTCTATATCTCTCTTCCAGCTGAGCCTGAGAGAGTGCCGAGACTAACCTCGTCTCCAAAACCCACCTGACCTACTCCGATGGTAAATTCTACACACTCCATCACAGAGCCTTTTCAGCCTTTTCTGAGTTCGCGTCCTCTTTCCTGCCTCTGCCGCTGTCCAGCGGAAATAAATCCTTATTTAAATTTCGTATTTATAACGTGTATATAATTCCTGTAAAGCTGCTTTGTAATGCCGTTCCATTGTAAAAAGCACAATATAAATAAATTTTAATTGAATACACACACACACACACACCGGTGAGACAGAATATGACCATGGTTCAAACTAATTTAGGAACAAATAGGCTTATTTTAGCACGTCATGAAATCCCTATTAAACTTTGCAGGGTTATGCGATAAACATACAGAAGAAGGTGATTACTGAGATGCCCTCGCGCCATCATTGCATGGCACATTAAAGTCATCTAGAATTGCCACCATCATCCAAAATATTATGTCAGCATCCTAAAAATTGTTGGAAGCCTACAGAAACTATAGATAGTTATCCTAGTGCCCACCCAGCAACTCTGGGCATGAGGCCAGGAACTACCATAGACATTGCGCCAATCAATCATAGGGTACACACACAAACACACACACAATCACACACTAACGGGCAATTTAGAGACACCAATTAACACAGGGTGAACACGGGACAATGTGCAAAGTCTACATAGAAATTTTCAGAGTTGCCACACGCGGAGCTCGAACCTGGGATCTTCTTACTGTGAGGACACAACACTATCCACGCCATCATCGTTCCGCCCAGAGTTAATCTTGTTATTAAAAATAAACCTGAAGCAGTGATTTACTGAGGAACTATTTTTTTTGGAACGTACAGGTAGTTTGCTGCCCCACCTGCCCATATAGATGGCACATGCCTGTATGTGAGCTAGTGTTCAGGAAGAATGTTGCACTTGTGATCATTTTCCAATGAATCAGCATGGGTTCTGTTTATGGCGTGGAAACCGGTTTACATCAGGGTTAATAGTGGTCTAATAAATGTTGGCTACATTTTAATCTGGCTCATTCGTCTGGAAATTTCACATGCCTCACAGGTGTACTTCATTTTAGAACCTGGCAATGGTAGCATCTTAATCCTCCGCAAAAATCTATGCTGGACACTCCCTGTGAGGCACAGGTGCCAATGCTGATATTTATGCCAACCCTTACTGAGATGTTCTCATCAGCCGCGCATTTGCCTTCAACCATCAGGATACCTGATTCTTTGACTCTGTGATGTTTTGAGCAGCTCTACCATGCAAGTATCTAATTAGAGCATGTGTGCATGTGTGTGATGTTTCTTCGGCTTGTGAGACTAAATTCTCCCTGGATTAGGTACACCTGGCAGGTGGAATATGATCACTCAAACAGCCCCCAGTTTACGATTACGCCACAGTCAGCTCTCGTTAAATGGTTGATCTGATCACATTAACAAGCTATGGGTAAAACCAGGCGACTTCAAACAGACAGTTGGAGCCTGGCGGTGTGATGCCAGGGTTTCAGGAACAGCTGTACCTGTACTATTGTGTCGAGGGTGTACCAGGACTGGAAGAAGCATCAACAAGCATTCAGCTCAAAGTCACACAGATGAAGAGTGCTTGTGGTTCATCCTTAAGGTTCTCGATTTGATTCCTAATAATGCCAAGTCAAATTCAGCTAAGGTGCTGCCCGGGCGCTGTGGAGGCTGCTTACCGCACCGGGCTCATGATCTCACTTTACATATGTGTGTATATATGTGGCAAACAGATCACATTAAGATTCAGTTTTCAAGAGGTGAGCATCAAAATAGCTAGCGGAAGTTGTGGAGCTGCTGCAGTAGACATGTGGTGGCTTGTCTATAGATGATCTCCTAATTGCTAATGCTAATTCCAACAGCTAATGCTAATTGCTAATGTTAGTGTTAATGCTAACTTCTAATCTTAATGGCTAATGCTAACAGTTAATGCTAATTCTAATGGCTAATGCTAGCATGTGTTGCAGTGCTAATTGCTGATGCTAACTCCTAATAGTAATTTCTGTTTGCTAATGCTAATGTTGGTGTTAATTCTAACTGCTCATTATAATTGCTAATGGTAACAGTTCATTCTAACTTCTAGTGATGATTGCTAATGCTAATGGCTAATTCTAACAGCTAATGCTAACATGTGTGTTAATGCTAACTTATAATGCTAATGTTTGTGTTAACCCTAATTGCTAATTGAGGTAGCTAAATGCTAATTATAGTGATAATGGGGTGCACCGGGGCAACACACATTGCAGTTTCTGCAGGAACTGAACTTTCTAGTTTAACTTGTTACCTGAAGTGTGCTAAAAAATCAAAATGGTGGACCAACATGTTAGCAGACCGGTATTCCTAATCTAGTGATCGTTCAGAGTTTCTGCGCCTTTATCGTAGTCGGAATAGAGGGCATTGTCTCCGAGTGATCCTGAAAAGGAGGTACAAATATTAATTTGGACACAAATGCCTGAAGTCATTCATTCATTCATTTCCTATACCTGCTAAGTCTTAGTTTTAGGGCCACGGGGAAACCGGTGGCCACCCAGCAACTCTGGGCGCCAAGGCAGGAACAACTCTAGACAGGGCGCCAATCCAATATAAGGCACACACACAATTATACACACATTCACACACTAACGGGCAATTTAGAGACACCAATTAACCTATCATGTCTTTGGAAAGCTGGAGGAAACCGGAGTACCTGGAGAAAAACACAGGGAAAACATGCACACAGAAATTTCCCGAGTTGCCCCACCCGGGGTTGGAACCCAGGATCTTCTTGCTGTAAGGCCACCTATTCATGTTCTTATCCTGACTGTGTGTGTGTAAACCCATCCGAGACACTTGGACATGATGCTGACCGTCTGCAGGATGGAGTTACATCTCCGGTGACATCACCATATAAGGACATGCATAAATAAATGATTGAAATCGGAAGGATTTAATCTCATCTCATGATGCGAGAGGGGATTGAATCTTTGCCACGTCTCGATGAGTAGCGCCGCCATGTTCTCGATAAAAATAACAGCGGGTCAGCTTGTTGGGCAGCATGGCGAGGCAGCGGGTACTGCTGCTCTGTCATAGCAAGATGGTCACAAATTCAATAATCAGGTAGGGTGGAGTCATGTTTAATTTGTATGTCTGTGGGGGTTTCCTTCTGATCAGCTGGTTTCCTCCGGTTTGGGGTTGTTACTGCTTTGTCTGTTTGCCAATATTCTTGCGCATAGTGGAACTGATCCTCTGCTTTTAACCAATCGCTGGAAACACACACATATACATACACACTTGTGTGTGGAGCGGTGTGCTGCCAGGGGTAAGAGCTGCAAGGCCCACTTCAGTCGTATCGTGACTTGGTGGTACCGGGAATAGAACCAGGTTCCTTAACCGCGAGCCTACGCTAACTGTGTTCTCTTCCTATGCGAGAATTGCACGTTACTGGCTGTGACTGGAATATGGGACTGGAGCTGTAGATCCCGGTTCGAGCCCTGGGTGCGGCGACTCTGAAAAATTCCTGTGTGCATGTTCCTTCCTGTGTTTGCACGGGTTTTCTCCGGGTACTCCGGTTTCCTCCCACATTCTAAAGATATCAAATCAAAATTGCCCATAAATCATGATCTCCCGGACAATACGAGACAGTTTGCAACACTAGTACTACAATGGATTGGCACCCTGTATAGGGTTGTTCCTGCTCTTGTGTCCAGAGTTGCCGGGTGGGCACCGGCTTCCCCTTGACCCTAAAACGATGCCCCCAAATGTCACCAGCAGAGCTGCTCCTGTTTAAACAACAACACTAATGCACCAGGGAATTGAAAACTTAATCTTAATCACCAGTATGTGTCTCCATGCTTATATACAGTACACACACGCACACACACACATACACACACACACACACTTCTCCCTGCATTAAAATTCATAAAGTTACATTAAAACATGCAAATCATGCTCACCCACACATATAATTGTTGTTCTAAAATGCTTGCTCTCACACAGGCATGCACAAACACTGCATTCCTCAACCCCTCGACCCGTATCCAATCCAGCGCCCACGTCAGCGGGCAGAATTAAATTTACAGATGGGGAAAAAACAACAAAAAACCCAAGGCTTTCCCTCACGGCAAGCCAATGATGCCCCTTGTTCCAGCCGCGATTCTGAACATGAACCCCCTAGTTGTGCAAACCACACCCACCATAACCCACCATAAAAAAAACAAAACATAGATTGACAGCCACATTTCATGCTGGTATAAATGATCCTGTATGTTTCTTCGCCATCACTATGCCAACTGTGCCGTGTCTACCGTGATTGACACCAGCCTGGAAGGCTTTAATACGGACCCGTTCGTTATTAAATCTTGCATGGCAGTGGCAGCAGGAACGCGGAGGGCTCCGGAGAATTATGTGCGGAACATAATAAAGGAGGAAAGATGTTGCACCAGTGTCACTTTCTTCAGCCGGAATGGATGCTTTTGGTTATCGGATTTGATTCTGATGACTTTTATTGATCCCCGTAGGGAAATGAATTCTCTGCATTTAACCCATACAGGTGTGAACACCTGGAGCAGTGTGCTGCCCCCATTGAGGCATGCAGGGAGCAGTTAGGGGGTTGGTTGCCTTGCTGAACAACACTTCAGTGATGACTTGCCTAGAGTGGGGATTAAACCAGCAATCTCCTGGTCCCCAGCTCTCTAGCCTATCCATTTAGCCCCAGAGTGTGCAAATATGTGTGATTTTGTGTGTGTATGTGTGTGTGTGGGCACTTTGATGGATTGGAGTCTGATCAAGGGAGGTTCCTGCAACGCACCTTCTACTGTATGTGTTTGCATCCTGCCAACTACACCCATGTTTGTGGACATGCTTCTGGGATATCAGGACTGGTTTTACCATCATGGGGTAGGGGTAGGCTTGTGGTTAAGTAACCAGCATTGCGCCCGGAAGGTTGCGCCCTGGTTTGATTCCTAGTAACGCCAAGTCACGGCTGAAGTGCTCTTGGGCAAGGCACTTAACCCTTAGTTGCTCCCCAGGTGCTGTGCAGGGCTGCTCACCGCTCCGGGCACGTGTGCTCACTTCACCAGTGTGTGTGTATGTGTGTGTGTGTTTCCTTGCACGGATGGGTTAAATGCAGAGGACCAATTCCGCCGTGTGTAAACATAGTGGCAAAATGGATCACTTTCACTTTCATCTTGTGATGGAGCTAAAAAGAATGGGTGTGAATTTTTATTTGATCAAACAGAGAGAAATGAACTGTAAATGACGCAACCCCCCCTCAGGCTTTCTAAATGCTCACTGACTGGGCCCCGGGATCGCCCCAGGGCATCGGAGAAGCATTTTACATTACATAGCCACACCTTTTAATCATGGACGGCCCACGGAAATACAAGGCTTCTGCCCCGTAATAGACCACAGCAGGAACATGTTGTAACGCTTCAGAAAAATAAGGGTGCCTTGCTTGAGGGCAAAGACCCTAGATCTCACAAAAGATCTCACAAAAGCACATCAGCCCAAACCAGAGCTGAGTCACCAGGTACAGGCGGGCACAAAACAAGTGGAATTAACTCTGTCTCGAGCCTGAATACGATCAAAGAATGATACAGTCCATGTAGACACTTATACACACACTCCTCCTATACACACACACACACACAACACTTCTTATTAGGATTACAGAAGCCCAGACTCTGTTCTGCCCATCCAGACATGATCACTGCCACCCTAGATGGACATCTGAGAGCATTGCTGGAATGCCGGTGTATAAATAAAGTTAATATCGCAATGGACATCATGGACATGATGGACACCATGGAGATCCATGTCGGTTTCCACTCTGTGACACTGATATATCGAATATATTTTCAAGGCTGATCATAAACTCGGATACAGGATTAAAAAAGATTTAATGATGACATTTGGGGCGGGAAAGAGGGAGCGCGGGATTGATTGGGCGTGCTGGCGCTGAAGGTCTTTATCGAGTGAGGACGGAAAGGTGGAATGATTCCGACGGTAATCATTGCACGCGTATATACTGTGGCGCAGGACGAGGATGGACCGCGGTGCAATCAGTTTAATTTGGTAAAGCGTGACAGCGAGAGGTGTGAGAAACCATAGAGAAAGAGAACGCAAAGAGTGCGAGGGCGGGAAAAAGCCTTGGCACACTGAGTGGATCTGGCACAGATGGGTAGAGGAATGACAGATCGAGGCGGTAGAGGAATGACTCATTCTGTCTCTTTAGCTCTGGTGACTACAAGCCGCGCTTTGCAAGCTTCGCATACTTTCAGATCATACGTCTTTCCGTCCCTTCATACCCCCCCTCTTTGTCCTGTATTGGACACATTCGTCCCCCTGTATTCCCTCAAACATACAGTAGCTCTGTCTTCTCTGATAGATGCTACTCTATATAGATTTACACAACACTGCAAAAGTCTGCATTCATTCAATTATTCGCTTTCTGTACCCGCTTAATCTTAGCCGGTGCCCACCCTAGGGCAGGGACAAGGCTAGACAGGGTGCCAATCTATCATAGGGCACACACACAAACAATAACATGCTAAAGGGGCAATTTAGAGGTTTCAATTAACCTTAATGATGCATGTTTTTGGAATGCGGGAGGTAACCGGAGTACAAGGAGAAAACCCGCGCAAATTGATGAATTATACAAAACGTATAAAATATATTTAAAATATTAAATTCTAACACAGTATTTATTTATTATTTAACATCATCCTTAGCATCCGTGTCTATTCTAATGACAGGAACACGGTCACACACTCATACACACGTCTCATACACAAGTTAGTGACAATTTACCTAGCGTGCATGTCTTTGGACTGTGGGTGGAAACCGGATCACCCGGAGAAAACCCACGCAAACACCGAAAAAACATGCAAATTTCACACAGAAATTCCCAGGTCGCCGCACCCGGGGATCAAACCCAGGTCCTCTTGCTATGAGGCCACCGCACTATCCACTGCGCCATGAAATCTAGCACGTGATTGATTCCTTCAAGGCGTGAAAAACCAACCAGATCTTATTCATAGTGCTGTTCATATGCGCCACCATATTACTTCGAACTGGTTAGTGTGGCGCTGGGTGTGTTGACTGGGGAGAGAGCGTTCCATGGGTACATTGGGTAAAATTTCACTCCCGTACACTGTCCACCACGGATTTCCATAATATTGCTCAGACTCAATTTTAATAGGGAAAAGAGATTTTCTTTGCCCCAAACACTTGAAAACGCCTTCGGGTGCAGCTCATGTGTGGTGTGTATAATGGGCAATGCTTCTATTGGTATGGTAGAGAAGTAGCAGGGGCGGCACATTGCTCTCTTTCTCATAGTATAAAAGCAGACGGGGTGTCTGAGCCAAACAGATGTGTTATTTAGTCGTGGCGTGTTCTGCCAAAGGCTAGTCGACATCAAGTGCCAAAGCCAAAACATGGACACATTAACCGCGGTGCGAATGAGAATTTACAGTAGTTTTATAAGAAAGAGTGCATCAAAATCTCTGCACGGGAACAGAGTCGCTGATCCAGAGAGTGAACAGAACAGAATACAAAACAGAAGAGTGACTGGCAAGAGCCGAACATGGGTAAAAGAAAAGATGTAGCCCCACCCGTGTCTGTGTGTGCATGTCTGGATATAAACACACTTCGTTGTACGCAATGGAGGGAAAACAGTTCCTGACTTCATCAGCCAAAAAAAAAACATGGATTAATCCCACTGATCATTTATCATTTACCAATATATCAACTATATCGACAAAAGTATTCGCTCACCAATCCAAATGATCAGAATCAGGTGTTCCAGTCACTTCCATGGTGGCCACAGGTGTGTAAAATCAAGCACCTAGGCGTGCAGAGCGTTTTTACAAACGTTTGTGAAAGA
This sequence comes from Aspidoras spilotus, assembly GCA_028565295.1. Lineage (NCBI taxonomy): Eukaryota > Metazoa > Chordata > Actinopteri > Siluriformes > Callichthyidae > Aspidoras > Aspidoras spilotus. The sequence goes on along the minus strand of JAOUQV010000012.1, from coordinate 8,112,413 downwards.
ACGGGTCACTTTCAGGAGCTCACTGAATGCCAGCGTGGAACTGTGATAGGATGCCACCTGTGCCACACAAATCCAGTCGTGAACTTTCCTCCTCGCTCCTAAATATTCCACAGTCAACTGTCAGCTGTATTATAAGACAATGGAAGTGTTTGGGAACGACAGCAACTCGGCTACAAAGTGGTAGGCTACCTAAACTGACGGAACGGGGGGGTCAGCGGATGCTGATGGGCATAGTGTGAAGAGGTCGCCAACTTTCTGCAGAGTCAATCACTACACACCTCCAAACTTCACGTGGCCTTCAGATTAGATCAAGAACAGTGCGCAGAGAGCTTCATGGAATGGGTTTCCATGGACGAGCAGATCAGCAGAGTCGAAGCAGGTGAGCGAATACTTTTGGCAACATAGTGTAAATCCCTTAACAAGTATAAAAATAAACATCCAAACTCATTACATTCAAAGAAGCGTCTAAATGAATCAAGAATACAACCCACGCAGTGACCTCTGCAGTGTCGCGTATGAATGAAATCCAATGCAAATCTCATTAGCTTGTTGTAACACACTGGAATAAGCAAACAAAACCGTTCGGAGAAGATGTCATGCTAATGTCCAACTGCTGCTAGCTTTGTTTTGCAGGTTGTAGATACCCAGTAAAAATCCAAATATTAGCCAAGCCATTACTGACCGTGAGGGCAAGTCAATAAGTACAAATGAATATGTGGACAAACATACAGGGGTTAGACAATGAAACTGAAACACCGGTCATTTTAGTGTGGGAGGTTTCATGGCTAAATTGGACAAACCTGGTGTCCAATCTTCATTAATTACACATTACACCAGTAAGAGCAGAGTGTGAAGGTTCAATT
>JAOUQV010000012.1:7584738-7595285 GCA_028565295.1 Aspidoras spilotus | reverse complement strand
AGGCTTGTCCAATTTAGCCATGAAACCTCCCACACTAAAATAACAGGTGTTTCAGTTTCATTGTCTAACCCCTGTAGGTCATATTTATATAGAAATTCTAAAGGGTTCGCAAATTTTTTAAAGCACCACTGAGTTTATTTTTTTATTTTTGAGCACACAGCTGATGAAGGTAGAGCCGAAAAAAGAAGAAGAGGAAGAAGAAGAAACAGTGAAATCATTCCAGTGCAAATATAACATTGCTCCTTCTGTATATAAACTCTTTTTTTTTTTAAATTGCGTCCTGATTTAAATATGTAAACTTTATTCGAATAAACAAATTACAATACAAAAATAAATCTTTATAAAAGCAAATGCTCGGCTGTTTAAAATATTCTAGATAACGCATATTAAAATACCGGAACTGTAACTGGTTTCATAGCAATAGCACTGAATAGAGTAGAGTAGAATAGAGTAGAATGACTAAAAAAACTAAAAAATGTCAAACGATGGTCTGAAGGAGAGCGAGTGGGGACAGGACCACAGGTGATTGGTTCGGTTTTAAAAATAAAAGTTGGATATTAAAAGCTGGAAAGTGTTTAATCGGATGGAAAAGATGTTCCAACAATGCAAAGCGTTGAAAAATGATGGCAGGTCACGTGATCTTGGTCATCCTTTGGAGCCTGGCTTGAGCATGCTGAAGGCTTTGGAGTTTCTGAGTGAGCCCGAAATCTCCTGCAGAAAGCCCACGATGTACGAGTCCTTCTCCGCTTTCTTGCCATCGAAGATAAGGACGATCGTGAAGTGCGGCTCGGGTCTCATCATGAAATATGTACTTTGGACCTTGTCGTCATAAAAGTATGTAACCTTTTCCAGCGTATTGAGCTCGTTGGCACGATCCGTCATGATCATGATGACGTTGGGCCAGTGGTTTAACGGCCGCTCGCCTCCTGGGACAGACACTACAGCAGGGAACTGGTCTACGCCCTTAGGAGCCTCGCGGTATGAGTGAGGATGGTGGTATCCATGGCCCTGGAAGCTCTCCATTCCACGGTTGTCGAACACCAGCGATACATTGCTGGCGTCGTGCTTGCGCACGAAGGCGGAAATCTTCCCGAAGTAATCGGGTGAAGTACGAGCAGTCAGTGCCTTCATCTCAGAGGGTGGCGCTTGCCGACTCAGTGCTTCATGGAAATAAAAGCTAAACTTGGCCAAAAGCGCCCCCTGAAGGCGCTGTAACCATGCATACAAGTGTGGCGGCTGAACAGCCTTCTGGGACTGGCCACCGAACAAATGCTTCCGGGTTTCGCGCTGGCGCTCGAAGATGTTTGCCCATGCCTGCAGTTTGGCGTGAGCTCCATGCAAGTTGAGCAGCGAGGGCAGGAAATGCCACTCTGAGATCTGAGCCTGGCAGCGCAGCAGCTGCGCCAAAACGTCCACCTCCACCTGGAAGCCACTCTCCAGACGACTCAGGATGGGATGATGGAATCTGAAGAATCAAAGACACAAAATGGCTGTCACGGACCACACAAAATGGATGGACAGCAAGACAAGCAGCACTGAGAAGAGTGTCACTAAGAATAACCATGATAATACACTCAACGCCCCATGTGATCCCTGAAATGAGTGTGTTGTGAGACATTAAGCCAGCGTGCTTCTCTAGGTGTAATGAATATGGCACGGCTGATTTTAGCCCATTACATCACCTCTATATGCAGAGGCAGCGGTGAGAATTAATTACACGTCTTAGCAGGCAGCGTGAGCGCTCGAGAGAAAGAGAGTGCGAGACGGAATGATGAGAAAACTGAGAGATCTAAAATAAACAGGGTCTATAAAGGAAAAAGGGACAAAGAGAAGAAAAAAGTGTCCCAGTTATATATCTCGATCCCCGTAGGGAAATTCTTTCTCTGCATTTAACCCATCCAGGTGTGAACACCCAGAGCAGTGTGCTGCCCCCCATTGAGGGGAGCAGTTGTGGGTAGGGTGCCTTGCCCAACGGCACTTCAGCCATGACTTGTCTAGACTAGGGATCGAACCGGAGATCTCTTGGTCCCTCAGCCCTCTACTCTACCCATTCATCCACAGCTGATGCCCAATATACATAATTGGTAGATTATCAGGGTGGGATAGCCGTTACCACCCATATGAGGATGGGATTCTCCTCCGAGTCTCCTCTGGGTTCTTCTAAAGCAGAGGTAACCAATCATGGGTACCGATTACTGCAAGGGCTACCAGTATTCAACTTGCAGGCTCTTCTAGCTTGAAGTGCGCTGGCCGGTGGATAGTTAGCATAGTAGACTGGCGTAACACCTTCTGAAATGTCTCTCAACATTGTGCCACTTTGCCAATGCCACAGTCGACCCGCATCTGAGACACACAAAGGAATCTTTGACAGTTTAAAAAAAAAAAACAAACTCTTCCTCTGATTTATTGTAAAATGATAAGTATTCTATTTTTTTCTGCCATGTTTTCGGGCGTAAATCATCATCTCGCCCGATAGCTGGTCTCCATGGCAACAAAAAATTAGATGCAGCTCACCCATAATTGGCACTATGGTGAGCTATTTTTAGAACAGGCCCATAAGTGACTCATGTGGTCCTTGCATGCGACCATTTTGGTGACCCCTGCTCTAATGTACACTATATTTCCAAAAGTATTCGCTCACCTGCCTTGACTCACTAATCCATAGGGTTCAATATGACATCGGTCCTTGTGCAGCTAGAACAGCTTCAACTCTTCTGGGAAGGCTGTCCACAAGGTTTAGGCGTGTGTGTGTTTATGGGAATTTTTGACCATTCTTCCAGAAGAGCATTTGTGAGGTCACACACTGATGTTGGACGAGAAGATCTGTCTCTCAGTCTCCATTCTAATTCATCACAAAATGTTCTATCGGGTAAAGGTCAGGACTCTGTGCAGGACAGTCAAGTTCATACACACCAGACTCTGTCATCTATGTCTTTATGGACCTTGTTTTGAGCACTGGTGCACAGTCATGTTGGAAGAGGAAGGGGTCAGATTCAAACTGTTCCTACATAGTTAGGGGCATGGAATTGAATGCGTCATATAAACCTGTCATTTGGAAGATTCTGATTGGATAAAGCTCAACTGTATTCTGAACAAGAGGGGTGTTTTATGCCGATCCTTATTCGGAAAGACATCCATGTACACACTTGATCCGATGTAAAATAATAAAATCCGACTGTGCATGTGTGTCAAAATGCTGCTATTCCTAACAAAGCTTGGTGCATGTGCACGCTCGTCATATTCAAATCATTCGGTATGTATCAATATCAATCCCTATGTAAACATAGCTACTGACTCTACACGTGGGAGCTCTAAGAATCTCTCTATGGTATACCCATAGCTGGTAAACACTGCCTTCTACTGTGCACTGGACATGTTGGCACTTTATATCGGAGTCGATTGTGACATCACCACCAATTGGGGAATATTCAGTGAGCATATGCCAGCTTCCAGGAGTTCCTAATCAAGAGATTATGATTTTTTTTTAATTCCCATACCAGTACCATGATTTTTTAATGAACTCCTCCAGCAAGGTCTTGATTGGATAATATTTCACATCAGTCACTGGGAGATTTCGTGAGTTCCTCTTTAGTCTTCAGTACGATCTACCACTCCATCCTTCAAGGTCATGGCATCTAACCAGCATTTAATCTCATTTTGACCCAGAGGGATGTCTAACAGCTGACGAGCAGAGGGTCTGTCAGGAAGAGCTCGCGCTCTCTCTCGCTCTCGCTCTCTCACTCTCCCTCTCTCTCTCTCTGTGATTAATTGATCAGATAACAGTGCAGGAATCGAGTCTCTCTCCCTCTGTCCTGCTTGCAGTCTCTCTCTCTCGTTCACCTTGAGCTGAGGTATCATTGTCATTATTCACACAAAGACACACCGCTACACTCCGTCCTCATGAATAACCATGTTATGCTGATGATATATGGATTTAGCAGATGGGCCGCCTGGGAAAGTTCGGCGTGGGGTTTGCATGTTCTCCCCGTGTTTGCGTGGGTTTCCCACACAGTCAAAAGACATGCATGCTATGGGAATTGGAGACGCTATACTGTCTGGTACGAAGCCTGAAAAGGGGGGGTTTTAGGAAGGGCATCCAGTTTAAAACATGTGCCAGATCATAATGCGGCGCAAAATTCTGGCACTTTAGGTTTTTGCTTTGAATATTTCCAAATGTTCTTTGATCTATGCAAGTATAAAAATAAATTCTTCTTCGTCTTCTTTCCCTCTATCCCTTTTATCAGTGGTTGCCACAGCATGTCAACCTTTTCCACCTTTTTCTGTCCTCTGCGTCTTCTGCTTTTACACCAACTACCTGCATGTCTACATCTCCTCCTTGGTCTTCCTCTCTGTCTCCTGCCTGGAAGCTCCATCTCTAACATTCTCCTACCACCCATAAACCCCCCCCCCTTCCATTTGCACATGTCCAAACCATCTCAGTCTGCCCTCTCTAACTTTGTCTCCCAATTGTCCTGACTGTGCTGTATAAAATGGGGGTAAATTGGATGAAATGTCTTTTGTATAGCTGCTTTGGGACAATGTTCATTGTTAAAAGTGCTTTATAAATTAAAAAAATAAAATAAAAAGAGGGAGGACAGTCATGCAGAACAGTCAGGATAGGAGGAGAAGTGGTCTCAAAAGTGCAGGAGTTCAGATACTTATGATTAACTGTCCAAGGATATCGGGAGTGTGGAAAGGAGGTGTGGAAAAGAAGAGAGTAATGGCAGGATGGAGTGGATGATTGCAGTCTCTCTGATGTTCTCATTCCTAATCCTGTCCATCTTGGTCACTCCCAAAGAGAACATCAACATCTTAAGCTCTGCTTTCTGTCTCTTAGTCAGTGCCACTGTCTTTAAACCGTACAACAAGGCTGGTCTCACTACTCTCTTATAAACCTTTCCTTTCACGACAGAGACAATCCTAAACAGGGCACCAATCCATCGTAGGACACACATACACGTAGTCACACACATTTACATACTAAGGGACATTATATCCAGGCTGGAAATAAATACAAACCTAGAAGCAGTCTAATGTCCTAACCACTGGGCTACCACTGTCTTCTACACAAGACCTTAAATTAGATGAAATCAGTGATGCTGATACGTCCAGAGACATAATTATTAAGAAAGATATGACATGGATGATCAGGAACCAGTACAGAGCCGTGTTTAATCATACACCCACAATGTTCTCTCACCTGGAGCTGTATTTTTGCAGAATACTCTCCAGCGCGCTCACCAGCTCCTCGGAGTTGATGGTTTTCTGGTTCGCGAGGCAGTGCATTTTCTCATACAAATCGGCGAGCTCCATCCTGGCCTGTGTGAAGTGGCACAGCTGCTCAGATAAATGCGACAGCAGCTCCTCCAGGTATGGCGTGGAGCCAGTCTGAGCCGGGCGTCCCATAGAAACTACCTTCCTCAGCTCGTTCTGTAAGGACGTGTAAATGGTTCTGATGGAATCCTTCCTGCTGAAGAACGACTGACCACCTGAAAAACACAAAGGCAAAAGAATCACGCCGGAGAACGCAATGCTGGTTCCTGCTCAGAACCTATGGTGGTGAAACTAAGACCAGTCAAACTACTTGACTACAGCACGGTGATGCAGTAGGAATCGCTCTTGTCTCACACCAAATAAGCCAGGGTCAATTCCCAGGTGAGAATTCGCATGATCTCCCCATGTTCGTGTGGATTTTCTCCGGGTGCTCCGGTTTCCTTCCACATTACAAAGACATGCATCTTAGGTTAACTGGGGGTTAGCGGTCCTTAGTGTGAGAATGTGCGTGCCCCAAGATGGAGTGGCTCTAGTGTTGGTCCTGCCCTTGCGCCAAGTGTTTCTGTTTGGACACCGGCTGACCTGTGACCCCGTGTGAAAATGAAAGAATGTATTTATTTGCTGAATGCAGCCTGGATAACTGAGTCGATAGAGAGCACTGCAGGAAAAAGCTAGGAGTGTTAGCAACTTCCAGGCACCATCTGCTGTACAAACTGGTGAGTACATCAGATGTTGTATAGTTCCTCTGCACAGTTACCAGTTTATGATGTCATGGTTGAATTAAATGCAGGTCAAATTATATTTGTCCTATTGACACACCATCTACACGTGTCTACAACAGTCTAAAGTTGAATGAGTAATGGGACACAATTTTTTCCTTAGAAGGAGCTTGTATTTGTCCCATGTACAACTGCATGTACCACAACTGTAACAAGTTCGTCAAATTCTTTATGAGGTTGGGTTCAGAGCACAAGGACAGCCGTGGCACTGAGAGTTAAGCGCCTTGCTCGAGGAACCAACAGTACGTGTAGAGGCTTGGTAGAACTGCCTACATTCTGACCTGTAACCCTGTGCCTTAAGCACCGAGCCGCAATTGCCCCTTAATTCTTTTTTTGTTGTCCAAGGGTTTTAAATAAGAATCAATGACTGTGTAGAGTATTAAGGTTTCTGCAGGTCTGATTTAATGCTATTTAATACCATTTTTAACATCACAAGCATGAATGGACAGAACCAGTCTCCAAAATCACACATGGACATCTAGTTTTTGTGGACTGGTTCAATAAACAGAAGCACATACAGTCCAGCACTGATATCTGCTGTATGTTGTTGAAGTATGGGACAAGTCTATATTTTTAAAATGTAGCTGATTTTGTCCTTTCCACAGGTAAGAGATTTAAAAATTTGTGGCGCAGTGGATAGTGCTGTAGCCTCATAGCAAGAGGACCCGGGTTCGATCCCTAGGTGTGGGCGACCTGGGAATTTCTGTGTAGAGTTTGCATGTTCTCCCCGTGTTCGCGTGGGTTTTCTCAGGGTGCTCCGGTTTCCTCCCACAGGCCAAAGACATGCATGTTAGGTAAATTGCAAATGCTAAATTGTCATTGTAGGTGAATTGGAGAAGTTAAATTGTCCGGTCCTAAGCCTAAGGGTGAGGGTTGCGTCAGGAAGGGCATCACCAGTTTGTGTGATTTTGCTACTAAAAGCACAAAGATAACAAAGACAAGACATTCAAACAAAACATATATGTCGTTTTTACAGCATTAATACTACTATTGCCCCATCAGACTATCACCCATTAGGTCCCGTTAAAGATGCCCTACAAGGACAAAGATTCACACCTGATGAAGCAGTGCATTGGTGGCTCACTGTTCAGTGTAAAATATTTAAATAGGATACATGATGACTGAGATGGTTTGGACATGTGCAGAGGAGAGACAGTGGATATATTGGTTGGAGGTTAGAGATGGAGTTGCCAGGCAGAAGGCAGTGAGAAAGACCGAAGAGGAGATGTGGTCAATGTAGACATGCAGGCAGTTGGTGTGAAAGCAGAAGATGCATAGGACAGAGTGGGGTAGAAAAGATTGACTCGCTGTGGCGACCACTGATAAAATGGAGAGGCAGAAAATAGAAGAAATGTGATGACAGGCGGACAAAAGTATTGTAAAGGAGCTTGGTTATGCCCAAAATGTATGCATTTGTCTTTTCTAAATATTTAGTGTAAAATGTATTCCACACCCAGAGTGTGGATCATTTTTACTTAGTTGGATTTTAACCCATCCAGGGGTAACCACCCAGAGCAGTGTGCTGCCCTCGTTGAGGGGAGCATTTGTGGGTTGGGTGCCTTGCTCAATGGCACTTCAGCCATGACTTTTGTACAGTGGTGATCAAACCGGTAATCTTTTGGTCCCCAGGCCTCTGCCCTATACATGTACCCACAGCTGACCCCCATCCTTGTAGTGTCAGTATAAAAAGTATTATCCTGACTGTTCTGTAAAGTGAATATCTAGTAGCACAGACGTTAAAGCTTTGGTTAGAGCCGAATATCATCCCCATCTTATGTTGTTACCTAATTTTTGCCCAAGGAAGGTCATGTTGTGGTAAGCTTTCTCGGCGGCCGCCAGATGCGCCAGAGCAGCAAGTAGCGAGCTCCAGATGGCCGCGGCGCTCCTGCTGCTCTGCTCTTTCTCCTTCTCCACGTAGTCTTTCGCTCGGTCAAACCAGAACATGCCCAGCTGTGTGAAGAAGCTCTCTAACACGGCTCTCTCTCTGGGAACCGGTCGCAGTTCGTCTTCACGCAAAGCCTCGCTCATAATGGATGCGAATTCAGGATTAAACTGCAAAGTCAATTCAGAAAGCAGAGAGAGCCGCGTCATTAAGATTAGAAACAAACAGCGGACAGTATAGGATTTAGCTTATAGGCTAATCAAGCCGAACAGTTTTACGCTGCACTTGAATGAATGCTAAATTGTAAATTAGCTGAATATATTTGACGCAAGTTAAAAAAAATTGCACATGCAAATATATTATATAGGCAGAATTATGCCCAGAACGCCGCCATGACAGTCTTCAACAACAGTACGGCAAAGCAGAAAGGACATACTACACAAATAAACAGAACGCACACGTCGTAGCGCTCTTGCACTACAGCCAATCATAATGGTGAATTCAAAAAAAATAAATAAATAAATAAACATAATTGTCAAAATAAACCTTCAGAAAAGTATCTTGCCCTTTACATATTGTTTAAATGTTTCTAATTAAAAAAAATAGTCTCGATGACCTACTACTACTACTAACAATAATAATAATAGGCAATATTTTAAATATACAATTACAGTTTAACTTTTATTATGCGTTGGATTTTATTATAGGATTTTTGCACAAGTTTAATGTTAAATTTACGCGTGCACCATCTGTATAATTAAATCCTAACCGTGATGTTATAATAATTAAATCTGCTACTGCAAGTTTCACGACATTGGCAAACAATACATACCTAATTTATGAAGGAGCTCATTCACAACCCGTACCTCTCTGCAAACCCCCAACCATCATGTCTCCGATTACATATTAGTTTAAATTTCCACCAAATGTGTTCATTACCGTATAAAATAACTTCACGTTTCCTTTGCTTTAACTTCTGCCGGAAACCGATCCTCGTTCGAGCTGATTTGCGACAATGCGTTACCGCTTACCGGCAATGGGTGGCCTAACTGAATAAACTAGCAGGATTGATGACAAACGGAGTATTTTCCCCGTACTTGTGCGTCACCGTTGCTTATATACGAATATCTTTTACACTACACGTTAGTGCACTTTGACACGAAATAGGGAGATATTTCCAGTTACGACCCTTACAGTGTATGTCTACAGCTAGCAAGCTAGCTACATTAGCTAGCAGTTTGTAACAAAGTTAAGGGTTTTGTCTTCTGATTTCAATGGATCCGAATCGGATTATACAGGCTTTAAAGGGAACCATTGACCCTAACCTTAGAATTGCGGCTGAAAATGAGCTCAATCAGGTGTGTGCACTTTGCTAAAAATATCTATTATTTATTTTAGCCGGTTATGTCGATCGAGTGCCATGATGATTGTTTTATATCTTATGTAAACAGAGGTGTTATGTTCATGCTAGACTGACCATCACTTGCCCCATCGAGTGCCACAATTGCCGCATATGCCGGTTCGGTTATATTTCCTGGATCCTCTGTGTGTACAATTCGAATATTCTCCACTTTTTTGATTTCGTTTCCTCCGGGTAACGGCGGTTTCCTCCTTCCCTAAAGCATGCTCTTGTATGAGCGGCACCCTGTCTATTGTTGTTCCTGCCTTGCCCATCATGCTTTTATATGGCCATGAGATGGGTATGAAGTTGAGAGTACACAGGTTTAGAACACCAAAGACAAACAGTACCGGGTCTGATGAAGAAAGCTGTGTGTGCCTAATACTTTTAATTTTGAAGGAGGGTTGGATTTTAACCCATCCAGGGGTAACCACCCAGAGCAGTGTGCTGCCCTTATTGAGTGGATCACTGCAGCCATGACTTTGGTACAGTGGTGATCAAACCGGTAATCTTTTGGTCCCCAGCTTTTAGCCACAGCTGACCCTTGTAAGTACACAGGTTTAGAACACCAAAGACAAACAGTACCAGGTCTGATAAAGAAAGCTGTGTGAAGGAGGGTTGGGCATCTCATTTTCCAGTTTCTTGCATGTTTGAGTGTATTTGGAAGAAGAAACAGGAGCTCTTCTGACTAATTATGCCCCAAAATGAGACGTTTGTTATGGCACTGGTGATTTGACCAGTACATGACCCTGGAGATCAGGCTGTGGTTTAGTTAAAGATGGAAACGGTGTAAATCATATTCTGTGCCTTCACACTCGATGGGTCCTCACCCACACCTGCGGCAGATGGTACATAGAATGGATTTATAGACAACATAGAACCACCATCATCACCACCATCATTGGCATCAGTCAAACCCCAGTTAGGGGAATTTATGTTGATCGAATACTGTTTGTCAGTCTTTTTGAATTGATGCTAAGATTTATTGAAGCTAATCTAAGGTGCTCCAACATTTTTAGTAAGATTTTGTTATGAAATTGCACCTAATTCTGTGTTACCCACTGTTGGACAAGAGGCTTTGTACGTACTCTTTATCATAAAGACAATCCAGGGCGCCAGATTAAAACCAAGTATAGGATACAACATGCATGGTGGTACAGCATGCAGTGAAATGCTTTTTATTAAAGGGACACCTGCAGTACGACGCCTCTGG
>JAOUQV010000012.1:6885427-6899040 GCA_028565295.1 Aspidoras spilotus | reverse complement strand
AGAATGGCTTAAAATCCCTCTGACCACTGTGCAAGACTTGTATGTTTCATTCCCAAGACAAATTGACGCTGTATTGGGCGCAAAAGGAGGCCCTACACCATACTAATAAATTATTGTGGTCTACAACCAGGTGTTTCAGTTTCATTGTCTAACCCCTGTATGCACAATTATTTATATTTTTTATTTTATTTGGAAACAATCACTTGCATGGTACTTTTCACATGCAATTAATGTTATCCAGTAAATCTTAGCATTAATAATTTACCTGAAACACTGCGGTCTTTAGGATCCCTCTGCAGCTTTATTCTAGCATGGGGAAATGGGTACTGCTGGGACTTCATCTACACCACATATTATAAGAACAAATAAGTTTCTACAACACAAACACTGTTAGTAACACTTTGTAATGAAGTGTTCACATTTTCTCCTTATTACTGCAGTAGAGAAAGAAAGAATGAACGTTCTCAGAAATGTTCTGGATGAATATACAGTAGATGTCTGAAAACAGTGGACCGTGTATGTGTACCTGTCTCCTGTCTAGGCCCTGTGCATCCTCACGTGGCTTGTCATACCAGTCAGTCTCCTCCCGACAAAGATGGTACGCTTCAGAAAAATCAGATTGGAATCAATCCTATTAGAAACTGCGCACCAGGTTACATACCAGAACAATTCTTTATAGGTGATAGAATGGGAAAAAAATGCACATGATCTTGACAGATTACCCAATAAAGGTACAATTAATCTGGTAATTTCTAAACATGGACACATGGGATATCACGTTCGGGGTATTATTCACTGTTACTCTTTTTAAAATTAGGGACATAAAAATAACAAAACTGGTAATATCTTTTTAAATCACATTAAATAGAAAATAAGAGTATAATCATAGCTGCACTGCTACCTCCATAGAATATTGAAACATATCAGAAGTAATCAGAAACTTAAAACAACGATTTTAATATAAAAATAATTTTTTTGCAGGATTGCAATATGTATGTATCTATATAATTAGTCCACCCTGTAGACAAGTAACAATATTATATTTTAACTGGTATGCAGGGAAGAAATAAACTTATGATGTACAATATATTGCCAAAAGTATTTGCTCACACATGTAAATGATCAGAATCAGGTGTTCCAATCACTTCCATGGCCACAGATGTATAAAATCAAGCCCCTAGAATGGGTCGCTCTCAGGAGCTCAGTGAATTTCAGCGGGGGAACTGTGATAAGATGCCACCTGTGCAACAAATCCAGTCGCGAAATTTCCTCCTCGCTCCTAAATATTCCACAGTCAACTGTTAACTGTATTATAATAAAATGGAAGTGTTTGAGAAAGACAGCGACTCAGCCACGAAGCGGTAGGCTACGTAAACTGACGAAGCGGGATCAGTGGATGTTGATGCGCATAGTGCAAAGAGGTCAACAATCACTACAGGCCTCCAAACTTCATGTGGCCTTCAGATTAGATTAGAAGAACAATGTGCAGAGAGCTTCATGGAATGGGTATCCATGGTCGAGCAGCTAAATATGTGAGCAAAGTCAGTTGAGCGAATACATTTGGCAATATAGTGTATATGTGATCATTAATATTATATACACACAACTCCTATCCTTTAGAAAGTCGACAGCCAAAAGTAATATGATATAAAGCCGATATAAACGGAATATGAAAGTTATATATAAATATATATATATATATACATATATATTACATATAAAAAACAGATTATTTTGAAAAATGATTAATCTGTTTCTTTTCTGAACTGTAATTAAGGAAATCCTAACGGCCAGAGAGTGGATAATGTTTGTCTCTAATATAATCTATAGTTGATGTTTATATTGAATCATATTTAAATATTATTACTTTACATTCATTATTGTTATATAAAATGTACATGATGCTGTTTACTAAACTATATACTACCAGTGTTTAGTTGTATGAAATGTTTATGGTTTCCACACATTTAATAGCATGTAGCTGAAGTTTGATCAGTTATTTATTATTCTGATATTAGAAAAAGAAAGACTTTAATTAATTTGGGACAGTGCTGCTATAACAGGCTGCTGCTGCCTGCTCACGTAGAGCACCACAGTCCTGCTCCTAGCATTCACGGTATTTGCAGCCCCGCAGCCATGAGATTCAAAAGTTGGGACGTTGTGTAAAACATAAATAAAAACAGAATTACAACTTATACTCGATTGAATACACCACAAAGACTGTGTTCATTCAATGTTCATGCCCATGGCATGGGTAACTTAATCTGTTAAGGAACAATTAATGTTTAAAGGTACATACAGGTTTTGGAGCAACATATGCTGCCATCCAATCATCGTTTTTTCAGGTACATCCCTGCTTATTTCTTGTGGTCAGCCGTAGCTTATTTGATAGGGTGAAGGGCTGGGGACCAAAAATAGCAGCTGAAGTGCCGTTGAGCAAGGCACCCAACCCCCAACTGCTCCCTGTGCGCCTCAATAGAGTGCAGCACGCTGCTCCAGGTGTTCTAAGTTAACCCCTGGATGGGTTAAATGCAGAGAAAGAATTTTCTATGGGGATCAAGTATGTATCTATTATTATTTCAGAAAGACAATGTGTATTTTAGCTAGTGTAGCTTCGTAGTAAAAGAGTGGGGGTACTAAACTGACCTGCCTGCAATCTAATCTAATGTCTCCCCTTGAATGCGTGGTGCGTTATGAAACACAAAATACGACAATGGAGACCCCGGATTGTTGAGCAACTAAAGTTGTACATCAAGCAAGAATGGGAAAGAATTCCACCTACAATGCTTCAACAATTAGTGACTTCAGTTCCTTATCCTTATTTTTTGTCATGCCCTTTGGGGCAGTCGTAGGCTTGTGGTTAAGGAACCAGACTTGCAACCAGAGGGTCCCTGGTTCAATTCCAAGTAAGGCCAAGTCACAGCTGAAGTGCCCTTGGGCAAGGCACCTAACCTCCAGTTGCTCCCCAGGCGCTGTGCAGGGCTGCTCACTGCTCCGGGCACGTGTGCTCACTTCACCAGTGTGTGTGTGTATATGTGTGTTTTACTGCACGGATGGACACGGATTTGGATTGACAAATTCCGCTGTGTGCAAACATAGTGGCAAAACACAATGATAAACATGACTCTGTCCCAACTCTTTTGGAACATGTTGCAGGCATCAAATTCATCATGAGTGAATATAACAAAAATAAAATAAAATCAAGTTTAAACATTAAACATCTTTGTAGTGTATTCAATTGAATATGGATTAAAATTATTTGTAAATCATCGTATTCTGTTTTTATTTTTGCTTTGCACACAATGTCCCAACTTTATTGGAATTATTTGTTTTTAGATAGTTGGCAGTAATTACTAGCTAGCAGATAATCACAGAAAGTAAAATGTTTATGCAAAACAACAGAGAAACCGGGTAAAAGAAATATAAGAATAATTTTAATAATTTTAAACTTTACCTGCAGTGATTAAATCTTAGCTAAAAACAATGAAATGTAAACATTAAGGTATTGTGGAAATTCTTTTTGTTTTTAGTAACAAAATTTTTCTTTAAACAGAGACAGTTTTATTTTCGACTCAACGGAGTGTGCACTGCACAAATGTTATTGCCTGCTGTCCCCAAATGTCCCAATGTCTGAGTTATAAATGGTGAGTTATATAGTAATATTGTAACACAGTAAACTGATAAATGAAAGCTTTTACATTCTGCAGATACTTGAATTATTTTTAGTAAATGAAAGAGCAGACGGTAGCCAAAGTAAATTTTAGCAAACAGGAAAGATCTCGTATCCTAGCAGAATGAGACAAAAATTACCTTCATTGTCAGATATTGTGCTCTGCACATCATCTATCAGCATATAAGTGCGTCCTCTGGTAGTGTCCTCCCTGAGGTGTTGCTGCTGGGGATCCTGAAGAGAGAGACATGACCCAAACTGGTCACGGGAGTCGGCGGATATAGGTGGGAGCGGACCTGCAGATGCCCGTGCCATACCCATCGGCTGACCCACCGGACTTAGTGGGCTCTCTTCCTCAGAGTTTTGTGCCACAATTGGGATTCGACCACGGCCACTCTGACCAATAGGCAAGCTGGTAGGCTTTGTCCTACCTGATGGTGCTTGATAGGCAGAAGTCTCTGAGGAAGGGTCACCCTCTGATTTAAGCCTCAGTGAGGAGCTGGAGATGTCCCTTGTGATAGAAAGATCTAGGCCATACATAGAGGAAGGCCTAGAGGAAGGCCGGGACCGGCTTCCACTTGGATAAACAGAGTCCTCTCCCCCAGATGACCTTACTCCAGAACCCAAATTTAGACTCTGCCCTATGTTAAGTGACCCAGCCAAACTGACCCCTAAAGTTGATCCGAGGTACTTCTGCTGCTCTGCAATGTTCTTACGAAGACCAAATGTGATCTCATCCTGTAATAATCTGCTTGATCTGGGTGAGGCACTGCTAGATCCCAAGTAGCAGGTATAATCTGTGTCTAATCCCCTATTGTCCTGGATAGAGTATTTTCCAGTATTGCTGGTACTTTTTTGCTTCTGGTATAGCATAGATGTTGGAAGCTGTTTAGCTGCCTGTTTCTCTAAGGTTAATCTACTTATGCTGTACTTCTCTGTCTTGGGGAAGGCCCTATAGCCTCCACTTGTGCTAGGTGTATAGTGATGTGAAAGGCCAGCTAACTGCTCTAAGCTCTCAGTCCCTCCTGTACTCCTTCTAAACTCTTGCTTTAACTGCTGTTTTAAAAGCTTCAACTCATATGGTTCTTCCATCAGATCATCATCATCTTGAGTCTTTCCATAGGAATGAAGTCTTGGGGAGCTTCCGAGGTAATCAGTGCCAACATCTGCTGCTGTTCGCCTCAACAGACACTCTGCTTTGGCCAGTTCCCTCTCAGCAATTCCATAATTGTTGGATGAGAGCCCAGATGTGCCCTTGGTAAGTTCAGTTGCATCATCAAGAAGCAGGTAATTTCTAGGTGCTTGGGCATGTTGATCTAAATCAGCATAAAAAGAGTCTGCAGAAACATTAGACATGGGACTTCCTGCCATGCTTCCTCCACGGTCCTCTAGGCCATGCAAATCAAGATGACTGCCATACTTCCCTCCTAGGTAGGATGAGGTTTCATAGTTTGTGGACAATTTTGTGCCATCTAGTTCAGACAAGAGTGCAGCTTGTTGTCTTGCTTTTTGCTGAAGCAGAAGCAACTGATGATAGCTCTGCTGCTGTGAAGTTGTGAGAGAGGGAACAGAAGAGTAGATGGATTGAGACTGATAGGGCTGTTGACCTTGGTACAGAGACTGTTGATACTGTGGGTAATGGTACTGGGAGAATTTTCCATACTCATATTTAGATGGTGGAGGAACAAACTCATCTAATTCTGATTGTGTAGCAGTGTGAGGCCTTTCAATTACAAGTCCACCAACGTCCTCTCTACCATCACTTCTTCTTGTTTCACGAATATTGCTCACTTCACTGTCAGACATGTAGTCACGATCCTCTGCAACACTTTGCAGATATGCCCTTTCCCTTTTCTCTCTTTCCTTAAGCAAAGCATCTTTCCTTCTATAAATACCCATCTCCAGATAGCGCAGTTTAGCATCAATCTCTTTTTCTTCCTCATCTAATTCGGCTTGTTTCTTACGGAGTTTGGAGGATTCCCGTTCGACCAGATCCAGTTCACGGTCAATATCCTGCAAGATTTTTGCCCTTGCCATGTTGGAGCTTCGACAAAGGCGTCTACGGGCAGAGGCAGTGCTGTACGGTGTTTGTCCAGTACTGACAGTCTCCTCCTCCTCCGAAGGTGGGTTAGGAAGTGTTCGCTTCACTTTCTTTTGAGTGCCAGTTGGAGTGATACTTGGAGATACTTTACCCTGATAGAGAAACAATATTTGGATTATATTATTATACATACATATAGAAACAATATTCCTTTATGACTGCTTATGTGTTTAATCTTACACGCAAATGATTGACACACTACGTTATTTCATATTATAAATATGGGAGAATTTTGTATTTTTATTCGGTATAAATTATTTCTAGGAACACATTAAAAAAATGCCATTTATACTTTTTTAGCCCAAAAAAACAAACACTGCACACAGGTTAACAATAAAAAAATAAAATAACTAAACTAAAAGCATAGCATTTGCAATCATTATCATTAGCATGACTAACCATATATCCTATACAGTTAAATAAATTTTAGAATATATTATTGGTAATAGAACATGAAACTTTAAATGTAAGCTGAAAAACTGTACTCACTGAATGAGCCTCAGAAAACTGGAAGTTGGTTGCTCTCTCATCTGAAGTAGGACTCATGGGTTTAGGGTCAGATAGTGACCGCTGCATGGTCTTCACCCTTGGACTACCAGGAATCACTTTTGATGGATCTGTAGAACATATCTTCTGTGGGCTGGTGTCGCCACTTGTTTTTTCACAGGAAACAAATTCAAGAGATTTACTAGGGGACATACAAGGAGATATTGGGGAATAAAGGACTTTGGGAGATTTGAGAGGAATGGGAGAAACCTGCAGAGAGGATGAATCTGTTTTGAGATGGGGAGACTGGCTTATTTCTAAAGGGGTAGGCCGTCTCTTAGAAATGGAAGTTTTATCAGAGTTAGAAAAATCAACTCTTGTGTCTGTTTGCACAGAATGCCCTCTAAGTGTTCCAGAGGACTCTGTCTGAACTGAAATTTCTGTAAGTGCCTGCACTGAAATGCCACCACTTTCACTAATATTGTATTTACCACTACGTGGCCTGCTGCGTCTGCCACGAGTGGGAACTTCCCACTCTTCTTGGTCTTCATCATCTGTTTGTACGCAACTATCTACACTTTTCTTGCCACTTTTCTTTTTTCTTCCTGCAGAGAAAGCCTTCTCTGTATTGTCTTCTTCATCAGTCTGGCAACCACTATCCATCTTTTTGTCTGTTCCCCCAATTTGACCATGTATCTGCTCATTGGTCTCACCAGGATACATTTGTCTGTATTTTTGCTCCTCTAGTTGCATTCTCAACTGCTCTTGGAGCCTCTGAATTTGTTCCAACTGCTCCTGTTGCTGAGCATATGTCTCCTTTTGCAGCATGAGGTGAGCTTGCCTTTCCTCCTCTTGCTGACACAGAATCTGCTGCTTCATGGCTTGTAGCTCCTCTAATTCTTTCTGAACTAAAAGTTGCTCCTGCTCCCTAAATCGCTGGATCTCTTGCCTCTCCCATTCTAGTTCCTCAGCAAGACGTTGCTGTTTGATCTTCTCTAGCTCAAGAAACTCACGTTCCATCTGATATTTTTCATCACCTGGAATCATGGGTGAGGAGAGAGCTTGTAGTGATGCTGCAATCGCCTCAAGTGAGGCGTCTGCATAGTCCAGTGATGCGGTTGTTGTTATTGTTGGAGCTTTCTCTGTTGAACAACTGGAGTAAATATCCTTAGAAACACTTATCTCCAGATTCAAGGGCATCTCATGCTGCTCCTCTGCTGTAGTCACAGCAATTGTCGAAAGTAAACTATATGATCTAGTGAGAGGCTTATTTTGTATAGTTGATAATGAAGGCATTGTGTCGCTGGTATGCATGCTTGACAAGGAGTTGTATGTTGTACTAAAAATAGAACCAGGCTGGGTAGTTATAGCATATGTAGAAGGAACTGGTGCTGATACAGACGAGTAGACCACACCATTTGAGGATCTCAAAACACTAGAACCTCCAAAATGGGTTCCGATAGAAGCTGTTATTCTGGCTTGGGAGTACTGTGGGATCGTAATTCCAGTAAATTCCCCTGTGGATTTGATTGAGTAGTCCACAGCTTCACCTGTTTGTACAAAGTTTGTATTGTAAATAATGATTATACAACAATAATCAAATGTTTGGAAAAGAAAGAAAGCCAAGCCATGCTCAAATTTTTGAAATGCAAAAGTGTAGTGCAGCATGCAGAAAAACACACCCTGTGTGACATGGAAACACAAACATGCAATGTAAAAAAATCATAGAGCAAAATCTAGAACGCAAAAAGTCTCAAAAAGGCAAATCAAAATGTCTTCTCAGAGAAAGCTCTGCAACATAGCACTGACCTGCAACCGACATTGTTCCAGATGTAAGGTCCACAGCACCCTCCATTTCGCCATTGTAGTCATATCTATTCTTACTTTTGTACAAGAAGAGTCCAGCTTCTGCCAAATTTGTGTCAGACATGGAGGGCTTGATTCCACCAAGACCCCTCATGCCATACGGAGAACGATCATATTGATAGTGGTCATCTCTGTAACCAAAACGATCCTCTGGCAATGGAACTGACGGTTGCTGACTGGCACAGCTACCAGCAAAAGAAAGTTTGTACACTACATCACAACACACGGTCCGTCTTCCTGCTGTTAGGTCTACCGGCTTGCCATCATCTTCTGTGATCACTGTTGTAACCACCTCTGAAGAGGGCCCATCGACAGACACCACAGTCTGTACTGTCTTAACAGTTGTAAGGTCAACTGCATCAGATTCACAAGTTCCCATCTGAGGTAGAATACTTGTGCTAACTCCATTATTTGCAATTGTGGGGGCTGTTGTTCCAAGAACAGAATGTGCTTTGCCTACAGTTGTAGAGAGATTGATTGGTTTTTCTGGCTGAGAATCAACCGGTCGATAAATAATTTGGGAAACAGGTTCAAAGGATTTAGTTGTTGTTAACACTGGCGTAGCCTGAAATAAATTAGTGTTTGCATGTGATATAGAAGCTGTACAAGAAATAATGGTCATGCTGTTAGTCACCACAGATACTGAAGAAGTGTCAGTGCTCAAATTTATTACAGACGATTGGACTGCACTTTGTTGACGGCCATCAGTAAGGATGGACTGCTGTTGTGTCTCTGACGATGATAGATCTATACCTTTCATGCATAATTCTGCATTTGTTTTTGGAGCTCGCAGATCAACAATCACTCCAGAATGATAATCATGTCCATTCTGTACTGCTACTGGTTGGGATTTGATATCTCCTGCCACTGCTAATATCTCTGAGGCTCTTGGAGTATGAGCTGCATTTCCATGGACAACAGATACAGTTGTTCTTTGAACTTCAGATGTTACTACTTGTACATCAAAATTTGGAATTACTGATGAGGACTGTGAAGCTGAAATTGCCTCAATGACATGACTCATGCTTGAAATTACATTTTCTGGATCACATATTTCTTGCCTCTCTATAGATTCAGTTATCTTTGTGAAAGCTAATGGAACTCTAGTGGTTTGTGGTTGTGGTGGCTGTTGAATTTGTGGTTGGGATTGAAAATTAAACTGTATATAAGCTTGTTTGCTAGGTGACAAGGGACCAGAACTTGTTTGTGCTTGGGTTGTCACACCTTCTATGGGTGAACCAGGCTGAGATGGTAGAGTAATAACCACATAAGTATCATATGAAGACCTCCCAACCCTAGGAGATGTAGGGGTTTTTATTGGTGATGTAGGCCATGCTTTAATATCTGAAGCAGGACTCAGATTCAGAGCACTATCATCAGTGCTTGTTGGGAGTATACTTGGCCTTACTTGAGAAAACATGGATGGCAGTGGTTGGGTATTTGACATGGGTTTTGGAGCTAATGGGGGCTTGACTGTCTCCCCTGGTCTGTGGCTGAATGTCAAGCCTGCAGGGATTGTAGATGGTTTTGGAGGAACTGGAGGAGGAATATGAGGTTTGTAATTTGGGCCTATAGGTTGTGTATTCTGTGCATTTGGACCTGTACCTGTAATACCAATAGGAACTGTTCTTTGAGGAATTTGAGGTGGAATCTTTTTGGGATAAACAGCAGGCTTAGGTAGAGTAGGTGGTGGTAAGGGTGGGGGAGCAGGGATGTCTTTTTTTTCCTGAGACGCACCTCTACGTAGGACTATTGGCTTGGGAGGGACAGGTGGGGCAGTCGAAATGACGCTAGGTACTGATGGGGTGTATTGTGGTACAGTTGGTAAGGGAGATGTAACTGGACGAGAAGGTCGAGAAACTACAGTTATGATTTGAGAAGGTGGCACCTCTATTGGAGATTTTGATAAATTAACAACATCAGACCAGCCTGTTAGTTCAGTCCTAGGGGCCTGTAGATCTGGCTGCATTGGTGAGTCTGTCCTTGATATAATTACATCCATAGTCTTCTCTGAATCCAGCTTTAAATCTAACGAATCAGTTGTGTCTTCTTGGGGTAACTTGTCATCAAATGATCTTGGCTCACTCACTGCAGGATGTGTAGAATTTGATGTAAAATCTTGAACTGTTCCATCATTGTGATTTTGTTCTACAGCACACTCCTCACCAGATTCCTCTTCACCTGAGGAACACTGGGTCACTGTCAGATCAGGTATAGAAAGGATTCTTCTTTCAAAGAAAATCTCTGCTTTTTCAAATGTATTAACCTCTATTTCCTGTCGTCTGTCAGTTAAATCAGGAATTTGTGTTGGGCTGGAGCCTGGTGTCAGGACTGCTCTCTGTTTCTTTATAAGTTCTTCATATGCTTCTTCTGCATTTAACAGTGGTTTCTCATCCTTTCCAAACTGGACAGAAATGTTGGTGGAGCAGATATCTTGTCTTTGGTCGTGAATGTTTCTTGTACAAGAAGAGATTTCAGTTGTGTCTGGTGTGTGGAATTGTTTCATTGTGTTATTGTCTTTAAGTTGTTCTTGTTTAAGCAAAATATCTTTCTTTATCTGCATCATGTCCTCATAAACTTCATCTGGTGATCTCAGTTTTTTTGCATTTTCCGGTAGAGAAATCTTATCTGGCTCATTATCTACATGTGTGTCTTCAACTAGGGACTCATATGCATAATCTTCAATGAGCATTCCACTATAAATGGACTCTTTTCCAGGTGGAATGTCTTCTGAAGTCGGAGATTTTGTTCTCAACATTATCTCCTCATATTGCTTACTATCATATTGCTCATCTGTTGGAGAATACAAAGAGACAGATGTTGGCAGATGATAAACTGTCTGAACAGCAACAATCTTCTCTGGAAGAATCTCAAAACCTTCTGGCTCAGATTCCATGCTTGGGGAGAAATCTGAACAGGAGGATCTACGGAATTCCTCCATCTCTGCTTCTTGTCGCTGCTCCTCTGTTGGAGAAGCATCTTCAATTGGTGAAAGGTTGCTTGGTGGTGTCTTGGGTCGTTCTCGTCTTCTGTGTGCTCGTATTTCCTCCTTATCTTTCTTTGATTTTTTGATGGAATTCTTTTGCTTCTCCTGTTCTTTTAGGAGCTCTTCTTCCTCACGCAGCTCTTCTTCTTCAGATGAATCTTCAATGGTGGGTAGCATTTGGCCAGGCTGTCTGTGCTTGGCTTTCCTATGCTGTTTGCCCTCACCACTGCTCTTAATATGGCTTGGGCTGCTGCTATCGCTGTCTTCATCAAGAGATGACAATGAGGTCGGAGATGTGCCTGGAGTAAAACTAGATGCGTGTAAGCTTGAGGATCCTTCCCCTCTGGACCTGTCATCTGGGGAATCTGTAAGACTCTCAGGTTCAGCATCATCTGAAGCCTGACGAGCAGTGGCCACCGTGTTGAGTTCAATTGTTTTGAAATGCCTAATTCCAGCACTGTTGTCTTCAAAGGTCATCCCCCTTTTATTTAGTTCCTCGATTTTTGCCACAGAAATTATACTTTTGTGGTCTATTTCAGTCTCAGTGCTAATACTATTGCTTTTAAGCAGACATGGTGTCTTTTTTGACTCATTCTTCTTCATGTGTGTTTCTTCGTCTAGTAATTTATTTTCCCGATCACGTAATTTCTGTTTAGTAAGGTGTTCCTCAACAGAATGTAGTACACCCTCAGAAGGAGATATTGCAATAACCTTGTTCTTTGTTAAACTCTCCCCTCCAGTATCTTTTACCTCATCTGCTTTTTTTATTTCTCTCTCAATGAGAGGTGAAGATTCTCCTTCACTGCTGTCCTCCAGAAAATTTCGTTGAAGATCTGCTGGAACTATTAGCATTTTCCTCTCTTTCTTAGAGCCCACAACATCATTCTTATCATCCTGAACATTGATGTGAGTGTCTACCTCTGAGACAAGTTCTAGAGACTCCTCTGTGAATACCTCCAGTTGGCACTCGGTCCTGATTGACTCAGTTCGCGAATGGTCTTCAGAGGGTGTTGTTTGAGATTCAAGTATTGGAAGGACAGTACTTTCTAACGTGTCCAAATCTGAAGACCTTGTACAGATGGATTTTTGACTGACTCTCTGTTTTACTGGGTCCTTCATAAGTGTATTGTCTTCTACAGGCTTAGCAGCAGCTTCTTCTTTCTATAAGAGAAAGAAGGACATGTACAGTTTACAATGTAAATCAGAATATAGAATGATGATACATGAGTAGGTATAGACACCATAGCTAAGTTTGTTTCTAGTGAACATTTGCTATTACACATCGTTACCAAAGGTTATGTACACCTCGAGTTGGACCCCTTTTGCTTTTAGAAGTGGCTTAATTCTTCGTGGCAACCTTTCAACAGAGATTGTAGTCTGCATACTATCTACTACGACTATTTTCTATAATTTTGAACCAGTTTGCACATTTTCCTCTGTAATCTCATATCGAGAAGGTATTTTCGTCCACACAACTACCACTGACTGGATATTTACTCTTTTTCTGACCAGTCTCTGTAAACCCTAGATATGGTTGTGCACGAATGTCCCAGTAGATCAGCAGTTTCTGAAATACTCTGCCCATCTGGAACCAACAACCATGCCCAAAAGTCACTTAAATCGCAGTTCTTCAATAATCTCACGCTCAGCTAGAAATTGGGCAAGTTGTTGTGACCACTTCTGCATGCCCAAATACATTGAGTTGAGGCCATTACTGTCGTGATTTTTTTCTGTATTTGTTACTTGTGAGTAGTTCCTGATCCGAGTGCATCACACACTATTTTTAAATTATACACCCATTTTCAATCCTCACACTATCAGTGTAAGATTTCACTGTTTAAAAAGGCTTTTTACCCTAACAGTATTACTGTAGCTATGACCTGCTTAGGTTGGTGATAGGACCCACGATTCCTTTGTCTTACTCTCAACAGCACTCACATTAGCATCCTCTGTCCTATAGTGAGTTATTTTTTATCAGTGCCAGTTAAAACAGAAAATGTGTATGAAGGTACTACCATTGTTCTGAAACATTTATTGAGTGATCCATGTTTTAACCTTAGTTATAATATCCTCACCTCATTAATAGTCAGTAAACAGGGTTAGTACATTCTGGTGTTTCAGCAACAGAATCTTGAGTTTATTGTGTGATCTTGTATGATTTATATTGTGTTATTGATTCTTGGTCAACTTGATATTTAACTGTTTCTCTCTTCATTCTGATAAAAAGTATAAGTTTTATATTTTATTCTTAACTTCCAGAATTAAATAAGATTTGTTTTCTAGCTTGTATATGCATTATTTTCTAATTGTACTATTGCATTACCTGGATGTTCAGGGATCAATGTTTTGCATCAGAGCTATTGTTGGGCATAATCTCATCCAATCTTATATTTTCCACTAACTAACTGAACTATCTTTTACTTTTTATTCTTCTTCTTTCGGCCTCTCCCTTTTATCAGGGGTTGCCACAGTGTGTCAGTCTTTTCCACCTCACTCTGTCCCCT
>JAOUQV010000012.1:6330743-6344010 GCA_028565295.1 Aspidoras spilotus | reverse complement strand
CGACCAAGTATTGAGTGCATTTACTGTACATACTTTTCAGTAGGACAAAATATCTGCATTAAAATTCTTTTTTTAGTTGCTCTTATATAATATTGTAATTTTCGGAGATAATGATTTTGACAGAAATAAACATTAGAAATAGATCACTGTGTTTGTAATGAATCTATCTAATGTATAAGTTTTACTGTTTGTACTGAATTACTGAAATAAATTAACTTCTTATGATATTCTAATTTATTGAGATGTACCTGTATTATCACCGCACTGCACAGAGGATGCATGAATTTGCATGTTTGGTTATGACTTTGATGAATCCAAATGTCTGAAAACCATATTTGTTAGGAACAATGTAAGTAAGTAACAGTAGTGACAAGTTGACAGATGCTCATTTTAACCTCTTTGCATTTGTCTGAAATAATTGCAGTGTTAACAGGTTTCTGTGTTGTTGAAAAAAAAAACTGTCATCATTTGAAAATGATTCGTGTGGTATCATTGATCTGTTTTCATTGTTGTGGTGTTATTGTACAAGGTGTATTGAATTTTAAAAGGATTTCTGTCAAATTAACATCGGTTTTTATACCTGCCAGTGTTAACTCCTAAATAACAAGCCGCTCAACATGAGGAGAGATTCACAATATCTGATACTCACAGATATTTTACCTATAATGTAAGCACATGTGCTTTTATATCTTTGCTGGGATTACATTTCCATAATAATAGATTTGATCCGATACATTGGAAATGAAACAACCTTAAAGAAACTAAGGTCGAGGTAGAGTTGAAAATACTAAGGTTTAAATTAGGATTAGATTTATGCGCATATGAGTCTTTGTGTGTGT
The DNA here is from genome assembly GCA_028565295.1 of Aspidoras spilotus. Classification (NCBI taxonomy): domain Eukaryota; kingdom Metazoa; phylum Chordata; class Actinopteri; order Siluriformes; family Callichthyidae; genus Aspidoras; species Aspidoras spilotus. The sequence continues at coordinate 6,343,171 of JAOUQV010000012.1, read as the reverse complement.
TCAGAAACCGAATAACATTCGAATTTACTACATTCGACAGTACATAATGATTTATTTGAAGTTGTTGTTTTTTACCCTTTAAATCTGGCTCTAATAATTAAAAAAAACCTTATTTGAGGTTTGCCCATCTCAATTTCTATTTATATGATTATATAGCCTATAATGGGCATGGTGGCATATTGGGTAGTGCTGCCACCTCCTACAACAAGGTCCTTGCTTTGATAATCACGTGGGGCATCCTGTGTCCTTTCAGAATAGAGTTTTCTCCCAGTGTTTGCGTAGTTTCTTCTGGGTGCTATGGTTTCCTCACAAAGTCCAAAGACGTGTTTAGATAATAAGTGTCTCGAAATTGCCCTTAGTTTGTGAGTGAATGAGTGAGTGTCTTATGATGGAGCGGCACCTTATGAAGGGATGTTCCCAGGTCCCTGTCTAGGAATAACTGGATATAGAAAATGAATGAATATACTGAATATTCATACATGTAACATGGCTTCACTGTTTAAAATGTCATACATCTAATACATTAAACAAATTCAAGTCTTTGCAAATAATAACAGTTGAAAAAGATTGTCAGTCTGATACCAAGTCTAAAATTCTGTTACTGTTCTTATAGAATATTTGTTCTAGGCTTTGGGGAAGACCCAGGACTCGGTGGAGGGACTATGTCTCGGCTGGCCTGGGAACGCTGCTCTGTTCCTATTGAGAAGCTGACCGCGGTGGCTGGGGAGAACCCTGCTTAGATTGCTGCCTCCACAACCCGGCTCTGGATATTAAAGGACTTAAGTACTTATCAATAACATCATCTAAATACTGTTTAACATTCTGGATATATTCAAAATACATGAAAGGATTTATTTTAATACAGGATAATGTTATTCTATATTTATTTCTGTCCTTCACTCATACATACTAATAAATAATTGTATTATCAAATGTTATTTTTTAGGTAGTTGTGTTGTGTTTTTGTTTATGTATTTATGCCACGGACTTGGAGACTATGATAGTTTGCCATGTTTATGTTTTGGTTGTTGCACAGCGGTATGCTGTGATGATCTGTGCATATTTTGTTTATGTTCACATGTAAGTACGCAAGTGTGTTTCAATGTTTGGTTTCAGCCCCTGCCATGGACACACTCCTAGTGCAATGGGTTTGATGAGCGCAGCCTTATTTAAGTTGTGTGTTCCCGACTACTGCCACGGGGTCATATAATGAAATGCAAATATAGAGTTAGTTCTTGTAAATTTTCGTCTCAATGATCTCTGGACTCCCTGGGATGAGAGTGTCGGTATTTATGTTTATATGTATGTTTATGTTTCACAGCACATTTGCTGTTAGGTTTTGTTTCAGGGTTTGTTAATATGTCTTATGTTTTAACGCCCATGTATGACCTGTCATGTGATGATGATGTTATGCGTGGCTCATGGCGTCGTCTGATTGAGATGACATGGATTACATGGACGTGTTTGTCTATGCACTGATTATGTTTGTCTTGTTCCGGCGTCTTCCGCATAGTCCCTGTGGTGTGGTACAAGGCAGTTGGTGATGCGCACTCCTCTTCCGGCACATCCACATTCCCGAGGCAGCACATCCCCGCACTCTCTAACCTGCACTACTGCAATGACTGAGCAAGAGTTCCAGGAATTGTATAAGGGAATAGATGGTGAGGCTGCGCACACCAAATAAAAACAGCCTGCGACGGTTACTGGGCCAATCGGTGACTCTGATACAGACTCTTATAATATATTAGAATTAATATTTTATATATATTTTTATACATTTTGTCATTTTTTACATAAAATTCATCAAAACTATACATTTTACAACTATACAACTATACATACTGTATTTTTTAGAATGTTATTTTTGCTTTTCTTTAACTAAATTGCTTAAAATTCTTGAAATTCGCTATTAAAATTACTTTTTGTAAAGACCTCATACCTGGTCCACAATATAAATAAACAGAGATCATCTGGTAAAGATGCTAGAGAAAGATGCGGCAAGAGAAAATTAAGAGATACAGTAGGTACCAGGCATACATACCCTTAAGACATGCAATTTGTTTTTTGCTCTAGCCGAAGGGATAACGGCGACCCCTGACCCCACTGCAATCTTAAGCAGCTCTCACAATGCCCCGGCCTTCATGAATCTTTAAGGCAAAGGGAGTCTGGAGTTCAAAGTTCCTTCAAAACTGAGAAATAATAAGGTCCCTGATTAGTGCTGCTAAGAATACCAGTCTGGCCCAAATGAACCAGGTGATGGAACTGCTGTCTAAGGCATGCACATGTTGAGGGGGGGGTTACGTTGATATAGAGAACACGAAGGAACATGCTGTCTTCCTCACAAGTATGTGGCTTCATCACCAGCTGGAGTTACTATTTGCACAGGTTTTCCTATACAGATCATCCTCTAACCCAAGTCCTGCAGTTAATAGCCACTGGGAGTATAACATTATGGCTACAGCAGAGGCAGTCTAATCATTTTATTCAATTGACATAGGTGCGGTTTCATTAAATAATATTATATATATGTATATGTTAAGGTTATTCAATTATAATTAAGTTTATTAATTTAATTGTATTAATTATTTTCATATTTTTTTGCTTAATCCACAAGGGGTCACGGGTCAGCCAGTGCCCATCTGGCACCTGAAACAACCCTAGACAGGGCGTCAATCCCTATAGCGACACCAACTAAACTAGCATGCAGGGCTTTGGAATATGGGAGGAAACTGGAATACTCTGAAAAAACCCACATGAAAATGGGGAGAACATGCCCTCAAATTTCCAGGTCAGCCAGAAATTTCCTAGGTCGTCTCACGCAGGGGTCAAACCTGGGTCCTTCTGGCTGTGAGCTGACAGCACTACCACTGCACCACCATGCTGCCCCGCTTCCAAATTTTAATCAATTGGTAAATGCAAACAAACACCAAGCACTCATCAGCAAAGCTTATAGCTCTATTCTAGGCCCTTCCTGTGTGGAATTTCCTACAAAATGGAGTGGTGCTAGTCTAGGGTTTTCCCCGCTTTGTGCCATGTGCTGCCTGTGTATGGCCTAAAATTATGAATTATATTTTTCTAGTTAAATGTCCGAGAGGATAAAAAATTTAATCTTAATATCTCAGTCATTTCTTTTAGACAACAGTGAGATCAGATGAAAAGACAAATGGTATTTTATCCAAGTCTCATGCTACTTAAATAATTCTCCTGCGACTTAGATCTCAGTAACCTGACATGTTTCTAATCTTGAGGCTTAGGACAGATCTCATGAAAGTCTCAAAAAGACGTCTGGATGGGAGCATATGTTGTTCTAAAACCTGGATATACCTTTTAGCATTGATGGTGTCCTTCCAGATGTGTAAGCTGCCTATGCCACACATACTAATGTAACCCCATACCATCAGATATACAGGCTTCTGAACTGAGCGCTGGTAAGAACTTGGTTCGTCCTTCTCCTCTTTAGTCATGATGACAAAGTGCCCCTGATTTCTATAAAGAACTTCAAATTTTAATTTTTCTGACCACAGAACAGTTTTCCACTTTGCCACAGTCTATTTTAAATGAGCCTTGGCCCAGAGAAGACTGCGCTTCTAGGTCTTATTTAGATACTTTTTAATTATATACTTTGTTTAGTTTTTTAAACTAAACAATTTTTAAAAACTTGTTTTGGATGTTTTAGCTGGCAACGGTGAATGGCACAGTGATTTGTGTTCACAGATAATGTTCTCTGGAAATATTCCTGAGCCCATTTTGTGATTTTTAATACAGAAGCATGCCTGAATTCGATGCAATGCCGTCTAATGGCTCAAATATCACTGGCACCCAGTATGGTTTTCCGGCCTTGACCCTTACGCACAGAGATTCTTCAAGATTCTCCGAAATTTTTGATGATATTATACACTGTAGATGATGATATGTTCATACTCTTTGTACCCAGTCATGTTAATGACCTATATCCAATTGACCTAATGAGTTGCAATGCAAAACAATGCAATTGTTCTTGATGCCCCATCCCAACTTTTTTGAAATGTGTTGCTGTCACAAGCCAATATTTGCATGAAATTTCAAAATGTCTCACTTTAGACATTTGATATGTTGTCCATTTTCTGTTGGGAATACAATATCAGTTTCTGACACGTTTTTGGAATCAGGTTTGTAAAATATACTGGATACGTGAATATATTGTAGAGGTATTGTAGAAATAATATATAAGTTAAATAGAAATTACTATAGAACTGCATATGTACTGTATAGTTGCACTTAATCCAGGCATCATATTATTTAAAGACAAATCCACAGGGATATTTACAACCGAAAGGTTTATAATATTCAGTTCCTGTGCTTTAATTTATCTCACTTCTTTCATTCCATGTCATCTAAATTCCCTTCGACCCGTTCTTTTGAGAATTGTTCAGAAACATGTTTTTGAAAAAGAAAATCACAAGGTATTTGCAAAGCTTGACATGACCCTTGCCTACTAGTTCGTCAACCCCTGTGATTTACTCTTTTGTCACGGTCATTTTTTTCCCCTCTCCAAAAGAACAAGAAAGGACAAACCTCCTCGTTCAACCACAACCAAGGACAAATTAACGGAGGAAAATTTCGATACTGCTTAGATGGAAGTCATTTGTTTTCCTGTTCCAGTTCCAGAGTTCTAGGTGCCATATGGTCTGATAACATCAGCAGAGAAATTTTGTGCCCATCCTCCTCCCCATTACACATTTCCCCTTCATCCTTTCTTTTCTGCTCTTCTTCCTCTCTCTCTATCTTCGTTTTTTTTTTTTATTATTTAACTTCAACCTGTCAATTAAAGAGTGAAAGGGCATAGAAGGTGAGGAGGGGGGAAAAGAGAAATGGTGAGAGAGACAGCAAGAAGCACCAAACTAATTAGGCAACTGTGTAATTTTAATTAGCTGTTTTGATAATTAAACTAATTAGTTCCCATGTGTTTCCACAACGTGCTGCCGACTGGAGGTTTTTTTTTTCGTGCGGCAGCTTTAGAGCTCCACTTCTTTCGTTAATTAGTCACTTTTGCATCAGAAAGCTCTATTGATAGCCTCAATTTGCAGTTGAAATGAGAAATCTGCTGTCAATAATTCGGATAATTGCCCGCTGTTTGATTGCGAAGAACAAAAAAACCAGCAGCCCCACAGCTCCAGCCTGCAGGACATCCCTGAGGTTGATTCATGCATAGATGTTTAATTATTTCTTTTTATTTATCGATCCTTAATCTACATATAGGCAACTTAGCCTGTCTCTCATCTCGAAATGCCAATATGACCTCACTAAGGACATGAGAATCGTGCTAAGTGAAGCATTTACTGATGTACTACGTATATTCGCATTCCTCCTTTTCTTGTCCTGCCCCCTCATACTAACCTTTTTTTTTTTTTTACTCTATTGCTCTGACTCAGACCTCCTTCCATCTTCATGCATCCAGTGTACCCGCATGCACAGAGAACCAGATGGGGAGCATTGTGGGGTGGGAGAGAAAAAAGTTCCTGCTTTGCTTTGTAGCTAATTAGTGTCCTTGGAATTAAATGAGCAGCTCGTTGTGCACCTCCAGCTCCTGTGGCCCATGTTTGTGAATTGAATAATTGATTCCCCTTCACTAATCAGAGAGCGACATAATGAGCCAGTTTAATTAAATGGGGATCTAACCTAGCGAACACTGGGAAAATATTTGCTCATTTACAGCTAATCACAAATAACAGAGTGAGATGCGAGGGAGGATGGGGAGTGCGAGTGTGTAGCATACACATGTGCATCGGGAGAGCAGAGTGTGAAGTAAACTATATTATAATTTGCAGTCCACAGCTAAGAAATTGGGTTTTGGGAAAATAATAGGCATACTTGCTTTTATACCACCAATCCCCCCAAAAAACTGGGACACAGTGTAAAATGTATATAAAATGGAATGCAATGATTTGCAAATCACATGGAGCCATATTTTAGTCACAGTCGAACATAAAACACATATCATTTGGTGAAAGTGAACCTGTTTACTATTTTGCAGAATGTACGTTATTTATTTCAGTATGCACGTGACAACGGTGCATCTCAAAAACGTTAGGTCCGGGCCATATTTACAATTTTTAGGAACATTTTGTAAACATATGGGAAATGAGATCGATTGCTGTGGTTTTGGGAAATAAATTGTCTCCCAATCTAGCATGCTGCACGATTCTAACTGTTCAACCATAATGGGTTTTCTTTGTTTCGTGGACTTTTTTTTATCATGACTGCAGGAAAGCCAGTTCAACACATTTTTTTGCATAGTTGAAGACTTTTGCCCATTATTTTTTTTCAATGTGTTGCTGCCATTAAGTTCTAAATTAGCTTATATTTTTCATGAAATGTTAAAATGCTATATTTTAAATAAAATATGGGTTCTTGCTTCTTGGAACTGGGTTTGTACTTTGTTATTGGGGGTTTAGTGGGTAGAGAACTGTCCCCATGGACATCACATTGAAAGCATCGACCTCTCCTCCTCATCTCACCTCACTGATCTGCCACAAGAGCAATCACTGACCCCATGAGCTTCATAGATCTGCAGACCTCTGGGTCTCATGGGCAAAATAATGAAAACTATTGAGTTTCCAAAATCTGCCCCATGTTTTATGACAGAGATCAATTTGTCTGTCAGCTGACATGGAATGGAAATAATTTTTCTTCTCACTGAAAGATGCCTGGCAGCACGGTGTCACAGTGTGTAGTACTGTCACCTCACAGCAAGAGGGTTTAATCATGGGATGGGACAACCCAGGACATTTCTGTGTGGAGTTTGCATATTCTTCCTGTGTTCACGTGGGGTTCCTCCTGCATAACAAATAATGTGCTTCTGGTTAATTAGTGTTCCTAAAATGGCACAGAACATGTAGGGTGCTTGATGTAAATCAGTGTTCTAATATTATTTTTAGACTGCGCTAAAAAGTGGCCTTGGTCATTTCCTTGAAGAGTTTGACTGTTCTCACAGTCTCCCTCTGGGTGCTCTGGTTTCCTCTCAAAGTCCAAAAACATTTATGCTAGTTGAATTTGAGATACCAAATTTCCACATATTCTGACTTGTGTCTCTTATGTAACTTTGTCTATGAATGTAACCTTGTAATTGATATACCTTTGATCCTGTCTTAAACAGATATGGGGGCGGCATGGTGGCACAGTGAATAGTGCTATAGCCTTATATCAAGATGATCCTGGGTTTGAGTCTCGGGTAGGGTAGGAAAGGGTAGGAAAAAGGGTAGGGTAGGAAAATTTCTGTGTGGAGTTTGCATGTTCTTCCTGTGTTCGCACGGATTTTCTCTGTGCTTGTTTTCTCCAGCATTCCAAAGACATGCATGATAGATTAATTGGAATCTCTAAATTGCCCATTAGTGTGTGAATTTTTGTGTGTGTGATTGTGTGTGAGTGCTCTATTATCATTCGCATAGATGATAAATCATTAGCATGTAAAGTGTATGTTCAGTTGTTCACACAAGTTTATTTATGTGGTCTACATTGAACCATCACTGTATTAGTTTCTCCATCACAAATGGCGTACGATCACTGATAAAATGATCAGACTGGTGTTTCCGTTGCCATTGTTCAGCAGAAGGCGACATTTAAAAGCTATGATCAAACAGAATGACTTGAGCAACTTTGTCTGCAGACAGATAGATAGAGATAGGGTTTAGTGGGTAGAGAACTGTCCCCATGGACGTCACATTGAAAGCATCGACCTCTCCTCCTCATCTCACCTCACTGATCTGCCACAAGAGCAATCACTGACCCCATGAGCTTCATAGATCTGCAGACCTCTGGGTCTCATGGGCAAAATAATGAAAACTATTGAGTTTCCAAAATCTGCCCCATGTTTTATGACAGAGATCAATTTGTCTGTCAGCTGACATGGAATGGAAATAATTTTTCTTCTCACTGAAAGATGCCTGGCAGCACGGTGTCACAGTGTGTAGTACTGTCACCTCACAGCAAGAGGGTTTAATCATGGGATGGGACAACCCAGGACATTTCTGTGTGGAGTTTGCATATTCTTCCTGTGTTCACGTGGGGTTCCTCCTGCATAACAAATAATGTGCTTCTGGTTAATTAGTGTTCCTAAAATGGCACAGAACATGTAGGGTGCTTGATGTAAATCAGTGTTCTAATATTATTTTTAGACTGCGCTAAAAAGTGGCCTTGGTCATTTCCTTGAAGAGTTTGACTGTTCTCACAGTCTCCCTCTGGGTGCTCTGGTTTCCTCTCAAAGTCCAAAAACATTTATGCTAGTTGAATTTGAGATACCAAATTTCCACATATTCTGACTTGTGTCTCTTATGTAACTTTGTCTATGAATGTAACCTTGTAATTGATATACCTTTGATCCTGTCTTAAACAGATATGGGGGCGGCATGGTGGCACAGTGAATAGTGCTATAGCCTTATATCAAGATGATCCTGGGTTTGAGTCTCGGGTAGGGTAGGAAAGGGTAGGAAAAAGGGTAGGGTAGGAAAATTTCTGTGTGGAGTTTGCATGTTCTTCCTGTGTTCGCACGGATTTTCTCTGTGCTTGTTTTCTCCAGCATTCCAAAGACATGCATGATAGATTAATTGGAATCTCTAAATTGCCCATTAGTGTGTGAATTTTTGTGTGTGTGATTGTGTGTGAGTGCTCTATTATCATTCGCATAGATGATAAATCATTAGCATGTAAAGTGTATGTTCAGTTGTTCACACAAGTTTATTTATGTGGTCTACATTGAACCATCACTGTATTAGTTTCTCCATCACAAATGGCGTACGATCACTGATAAAATGATCAGACTGGTGTTTCCGTTGCCATTGTTCAGCAGAAGGCGACATTTAAAAGCTATGATCAAACAGAATGACTTGAGCAACTTTGTCTGCAGACAGATAGATAGAGATAGGGTTTAGTGGGTAGAGAACTGTCCCCATGGACGTCACATTGAAAGCATCGACCTCTCCTCCTCATCTCACCTCACTGATCTGCCACAAGAGCATGTTAAACGTATGATTACATCCTGTTTCAAACACGTCTCACGTGGACCTTTTTTTCTTAGAACCTTACAAAATCAGTTGTGCATAGGAGTGCTCTTTTTGTGCTCCTTGGTAAAACCCACATAGGTGTTTTCTTACCCATTAATCAGTAATCACTTTGGAAAAGCAATGATTTGTCACAGCTAAAGATGTGAATATCCTGCACAAAATGTGATTGTGATTGTATGCATTCGCTTAATCACCTGTTGTGAGGGTGTTGGAAAAAATAGTTTTAAAATCTTTGCTGACGTTTCAGACATACAGTATATAAGATTTAGAATGGGGGCTAAGCGTTGATGTGTGCGTGTTTTTTCTAATAAAATGAACATTTTATTTAGCCACAGCTGAGCGTTTGTTTATGTGTATGTCCATAATTACGTCCATAATTCGCTGTTGTTGTGCATTGTTTTGTGTTTCTATTGTGATACATAAGGCTGAGCATTGGTGTGTGTTCCTAACGATGTGAAAGCTTTATTTAGCCATGTCTGAGTTTTAGTACAAAATAACATTTATTAGGCAAAGGCTGAATGTTCCTAATAACGCTTTGACGCTCACCTCTCAGATTAATTACAAGTCACCATCTGCTAGAGAAGACGTCTGTGTTTCTGAATCTTTTTTAGAAACGGCTTCTTCTCTGAACTATAGAGTTTTAGTTGGCAACGGAGGATGAATTGTGTTCACAGATAATGTTCTCTGGAAATATTCCTGAGCCCATTTTGTGATTTACAATACAGAAGGGCCCGAAGATCACAGGCACCAAGTATGGTTTTCCGCCCTTGACCCTTACGCACTGAGATTCTTCCAGATTCTCTGAATCTTTTGAAAATATTATGCACTGTAGATGATGATATGTTCAAACTATTATTGTTTAAAAGTGAGCTATGTGATGGCTGGACACTGAAGAAAGACGTATTCATGCTTTTAACAAGTGCCTCTGGATGTTTTTGAGGATCTCATGGATGAAGATGAAGACCACTGAATTGATGTATACAAGATGGCCAGAACAGGTAAGTAGTTACTCAACCACTTAAATTCCCAAAGCTATCATACTACAACCATGTGATGAGGCGCTCATATGAGACCATTGAAAGAAGAATAATAACAGGACTTGTGGAGGGAGACAGAATACATGGGAGACCAAGAATAACCTGGATGAAGAACATCACAATGTCGACTGTATTATCAGGGGCTACAAGCAACATGAGACAGAGGTCATTGAACAATGCTGACGCATCTGTGTAGCCAACCTTTGTGAGGTGATGATGATGTATGACATGACAGGTGAGCTATTGGGAAAGCACCACAAGGAGCTCAATAGGTAATGACTTGAGGTCTGTCTTGAGTTGTTTACACGACTGGACAGTTGTAAATTGGCCGATAGCTCCATAGATCTGCATCTTGATGACATTACCAGAGTAAGGACCTCAGGGTTTACTTTAGCACCATGCTAACATATGACCCAAATGTGAATTTATGTAATCAAGTCAACTCTCAAAGCGCTAAACCTTTTATAAAGCCTTCACCGCGGAGGAAATTGGTCATTTTTAGTTTAGATAAAGGTGCCGTTTTTAATACGGGGATAATATCCAATGATAAAAGTCACTCCATCTCTAACAAGATTTTCTAACCACACCCCACCGTATAAAAAATAAAATATAGTAATGAAATTCCACACTGTAAGAATAAAGGAGAGGTGCTAAGACTTTGAAGCACTGGCCTGTCAGTCATTGTGTTTGTACATGTGGGAGAAAGAAGAGAGAGATGAGCAAGATGAGTTCTGTCTTCTTAGATTCTATTTCTTTCTATCTCTCTCTAACTTTCTCTCTCTCTCTCTCTTTCTATCTCTCTCTTCTTACACTCGCAATTTCCACAGGCCCCTCTACTCTCTGCTACAGTCTTTCCCAAGAGCCTAGGTAAAGTAGCAGCACTGGTTTGAAAAAGTTGGGGTTGTGGACTTTGAAAAGGAAAACATCTCTTACTTTTGAACAAACTAAGAGAGAAAGTACACCTGTCTGGCACCTCGGCTGTGTCTCAGGGAATCAACGCAAGCAGGAAGTGGAAGGGAATAAAGAAAAAGTAAACACTATTGGCCTGGATGAACATGTTTTTTTCTGGCTCACACTCTGTAGCAAAAGTTTTGAAATCTACAAACCCCAAAGGAAAAGCCTCCTTTACTACTTTATTCTCCTGTCTTTTGCTATAACTGTTACACATATTTATTAGCTACAGAAAAATGTACAGGAACAGGAACAGCATGGAACCGCCAGCAATTCCTCAAATCCTCAAAACTCAAGTACCAATAACAGGTAAATGCAGTGGACATATCCACCCTATACACTATGAGAGCTAATTGTGAAATAACTACAAATTTGGGCACTTTATTTGTGATCATATGCCACCTGTTTTATGTTTATAACCCAGTGCTTGTTTAGTGTATTGCTTAGATGTAAAAAAATGGCTTAAGTTTCATTTGTCTCCAGATTGGTAGGTGAAAATATTCACACATCACCACAAGAAATCATGTTAAAAAATTAAATTGGCATGTAGAATATGCAATAGATGGAATGCCAAGGTATCAACATGTGCAATCGGCAACAGACTGCAATAGAATGTTTCTCCTAACATTTTTTTATTGTAGCTATACTGTTGAAGAATGGATGGGAAATAAAATGTCTTCAACAACTAAGTAATGCACTGAGGCTGGAAATCAGGCAGACAGGGCAGGATAATGAGCCTCATCCTCTACGTTCATTAGTGCAGAGAGCTCCTGAACACCCTGGTGAGACACTTATTCCCAAAGAGCCTGTCGCCGTTTTTTAACAAGCATCGTCTTTGAACCTGCTCCGAATAAGGCACCTGATTTGACGAGTCCTGCCCATGGGTGTGTAATGATAAAACGGGAATGTGCCTTAGATTAACCAAGACTTCCAAATTCACAACACGTTGCTTGTGTTTGCAAATAAACCTGGAGTTGAGTGGTGAGAGCAAGGCTGTCTTGTTTTTTTTTTCTTGCCTTGCATAGTATGTAGTGTCCCTGTGTGATTTGAGAGGATTGTTCTAGTTTCAGAATGTATCTAGTAGACTCTGCATGGTCGTGTTGATCAGTAGTTCTTTGTTGTACAGTAGCTGCCAGGGCACTACAGAAAACTAAAGGAACATTAAAGGTATGAGAAAAAGATGATCCTAGATCCTGGAATAGATTTGAGAATTAAGATTAGGACTAAAATAATAAATTATGCAGATCTATTTTCTCAAGACTACAAGAATGCTCTGTGAATGTGACAATAGAATTATAATGAATATGATTTTTTCCTATTGTAGTTTAAAAAGTTTTTTATATGACAAAAATTATTTTCACGGTGCTGCCGTTATTTAGCAGTAACTGCGAGGCGAGACAAT
>JAOUQV010000012.1:6271810-6283901 GCA_028565295.1 Aspidoras spilotus | reverse complement strand
TAAATACACAACAGTACAACCAATAAATACACAACAGTACAACCAATAAATACACAACAGTACAACCAATAAATACAAACAGTACAAAACAAGAAATACACACAGTGCAAAACAGTAGTAAGTTTTCTTTGTGAACGTTTTTTAAACAGGGAGTGGGTGTGTGTGTGTGTGTGTGTGTGTATGTTCAGTTCAGACTCCGATTGTTGAGGAGTCTGATCGTCTGAGGGAAGAAACTGTTGCAGAGTCTCGATGTGAGGGCTCGAATGCTTTGGTACTTTGTGATGGGTGTGTGTGGTCACCCACAATCCAGTGCTTTGCGGGTGCAGCATGTGGTGTAAATGTCCGTGATGAAGGGGAGACACACACCGATGATATTCTAAGCTGTCTTCACTATCCGCTGGAGGGACTTACAATCTGACACAGTGCAGTGCCCAAACCAGACAGTGATGGCGCTGCTCAGGATGCTCTCTATGACTCCTCTGTAGAATGTGGTGAGGATGGGTGGGCTTTTCTCAGCCTCAGTGGGAAGAAGAGACGCTTCTGGACTTTCTTGGTCATGGCGCTGGTGTTGATCGAGAAGGTGAGATCGTCCGCCAGGTGAATGCCAAGGAATTTTGTGTTCTTGACAATCTCCACAGACAGTTCTGACCTCTGTGACTATTACCAGCTCTTCATATACAATTTTAACATGCTCATTGAAGTGTGTAGCCTACTGAGTGCTTTCAATTTAAATGTAATTAAATTCAGTTTGTGTTGCTGTTCTCGCATCTCACCGTTTTCCAATGACTAATGCTTGGAACTTGCTGTTTTGAAAATTGACCAATTACAGCCAAATACAGTATGTTGTGTTTGTGTGTGCACACACATGTCAGATTTCAACTGCAAATTATGTGACATATGTCAATCCTGTGCTGCAGGAATCAAAACCCGCCATGATATGATTGGCATATCATGGCATCTGCAGTGTTTTTATGTAATGAGGCTGCATCACATTTTAAGCATAACATTCCTTTAAGTGCTCTGGGTTTTAGCATGCTGCTAATTATACAGGTAATGTGAGAGTCTCTGATTGGCATTTTAAACGCTCTGCCCTCACTTCACGCAGTTCACACCACCCGCCTCACTTGTTTTGCACCAACCCTCAAAGTTGCCATCAGAGAAATCATTAAAAAAAAGAACTGACATTACAAAAAACCCTCTTCTGACAGAAGCTATCATTACCACCTTTAATCAAAAGTGCATCTCCTTTTTTCTCTCTTCTTCCTTTTGGCCTCCTTTTATCCCTCTCTGCTTTTTTTCTGTGGGCCTACATCTCCGGCATCATTCCTCACGCTTTCCCAGGGTTTTTTAGATTGGTGAAAAGAGTGCGTGAAAGAGAATGAGAGTGGGAAAGAATGAGAGATGGGGGAGACAGGGAGGAAAAGAAGACTAAGCTCTGTCAATTGGAGTGAGTGCACTACTAAGTTTGGCTTCACTACAAAGGTTAGCAGATCTGACTGTCAATACTGTCAGAGGTATGGAGTCTTTGGGAGGCGAAGCAGAGGGAGGAGGAGAATACACGGAGGTGAGTATAGGAGGAGGAGGTGGTGATGAGGGGGGAGAGGCAGGAGGGTTTGCTTTGAGAGAAAGAGATACTTTGATATTTCGGAATGTTAGAAGGGTGAATACGGAGAGCTGGAGGTTGGGGATCTAATTACCGGGCCATAATTGGGGGCTGGGGAATAGGCCGCCGTCCTCTCAACTCGCAGCAGATCAATTATGTTAAGAGAACATCTGTAAGTAGAGCTTAATGAGGTCCATTAGAGCAACATGCGCTGCCTCTCCCTAACCGGGCTTGTCAGCTCCTTGGATGAGCCGGAGAGCGCTGCTAACTGGGGACCTGCTGGAGGTGCTTAAATAAGAGAGGAGGGGAGGGAGCGTGAAAAGAAGGCAGAGAAAGGACGCGCTATCAGGTCGGCATTGCCGTGCTGCCAACGGAAGATACGAGGTTTTCTCGCATGGAGGAGGACGAAGCTGGGCTTTGAAATCGACAGTGACCCAGTGATCGAGCCGGGGGGAAGGAGTTGGATCCCAAGCGCACGAGCTCCCCACACGCAGCAACTTTCCCTCGGTACGGTACAGCTTCTTAAGGGCGCACGGACGCGCACGTAATAATGATCTAGGTGTATATCTGTGTGTATGTATTTGTACCATATTACTCTCTGATAGCAAAGGGTTGTCTTAAAATTTAACAAAATGTGTGTAATTCAAGCTTATTTCATTAGCAAAATATTGCAAGTGCGCTAGTGTTGGGTGCTGCTCGTGTTTCAGAGATTTAAGGGTTTCCGTGAAAATGCATGGTACTAAAAGGAGCCTTGTGGTGTAAACCATCAATGCTTGCTCCGGAAATGCCACTTAGCTATTCCTAAAAAGATTTATACCGCCGTCGTTACGCTCTGAGGTTCAGCAGTGATCCTTACGCTTGCCTCGTTGTGCATGGAATGTGTAGAGTGGATAGAGTGAGTGGATGGAGAGATAACATCCTCCTACCGGCTGTGTAATCAGTGAATCAGTGTGCTTGAGAGAGAGAGAGATAGAAAGAGAGAGAGACGCACGCATGATAATGTAAAAGGATCAGGTGTGAGTGCATTAATAACTACACCAAGTCGCGTTTTTTATTTGTTAGATAGAACGGATTACGGATGCTCCGAACAGAATAGTGTTGATATCGGTTGGCTCTATATTACTGTAATGATATTGATCTCAGTTATTTTGCTATCAAGTGGTGCATTTCTGCTTTGAACACGTGTGATTTAGATAGGCATCACAGAGCTCATCGCTCTTCTTCCGCACTTTCTCTAGCTTTATAATTTATATATCTTTGGTGAATGAATCTAGATCATAACATTATATAAAGTGAAGGCTGGGGTTTAAAAAGGATGAGGAGGTTAGGACCCCCTCCCTCCAAACACACATTCTTTTCTGTCCCCCGCTCCTTCTCCTTTACACACAAATGGCATGATTACGCAGATAGCTCTGCTCTGAAATAATTCAATCCATGACAAAAACCTAATTACTGGCAGGTCATATACCCTGTCAGCTTTAATGCATCTCATCAGTCATAATGGTGGCGAGGAGCATTTTTATGACCCATCTCATTACTGCTGCATTTTAGGCACAGTGATTGGCAAGAGGCCACAATGCTAACAATCGAATACACCAAGTCTGACACCATTTCTCCCACTTCTTTTCTTTTTGCATTTCTTCCTGCTCACTTATTGAGGGATTTCACACTGTGACTGAGAAAAGTTTTAGCCCCTTGTCAACTGCAAAAAACTAATTGTGCGTTGTGTGTGTGTGTGTGTGTGCTCGCGCGCGAACACTAATAAAAGGAGGCCTTATGCATCATTCTCCTTGGAAGCTGGGCATCAATATGTGCTAATTAGAGTGTGCAGGTGTAACCAATGGGTGAAGTATAAGTAGCATTACTTTCCACAGGGGATCATTGGAAAGATATAGGCTTATATATATATATATGGCAACAGACACCCTTCACTTTGTGACAAAGAGCAGTAATTACTGCAGCAGTTTACAGCTCGGAAATGAGAATAAAGATACCCACCCAGTAATTTGCTGCAAAGCTATTATGCAATGTGCTACACTGTACACACTGTCTGACCTCTAAATCCAGTATAAGTGTAGCTAAAATGCGTTGATTTAAATGCCCTTGCAGGGTCTAAGTGGTAATATTTAGGCATGAAACTTTTTGTTTAATATGCCTATGCCGACTCTTATAAGTATGGTCTTTGAAAATGTGTTTAATAGTATGTAATGAACATACAGTAAAGTCATTTCAGGTAAATAATGCATACTAAACATACACGTGAGGTTTACATCTTGGACCTGTGTTCCATTACCCTGGATTTCACAGGTTAAACGTGTGCTAGCTAAATTACATGAGACATTTCATAGATGTCCCCCAATAATATATATCGCGTAAACGTGTACACGAGTAATAGGAAAATAAATCCATTACAGTTATCGAAAAAAGAAAATACCCGCAAGTGGACGAGTTCAAATGTAACATATATCCTGAGTTCACATATACCCATAATTCACATATACCCAGAGTTCACATATCCTCGTAGTATATTCTTGGGTATAACTAAAATAGAGTCACATTAAACCAAGCAGATTGCTTGCACACAGCGTAGGAAAATGAACTGCAACTCTTACGAGTCTGCAAAGCGCGTGCACGCTCGTCGCCCAATGAAGAGAGCGCAAAGTTTCTCTCGGGAGCGCGCGTCGTCACCCTGGCTGTCTCTTATTAAACTAACTACCTGTTCTTCTCGTCGCCTAGTTGTCTTACCGGAGTGGGATTGGCTCCCTGAGATCATAAATCCAGGATTCGCTATTCTTCGAGTCTCATTCACTGTTGAGAAAGTTGGTCCGAGCTTTCCGCTATTCTTAATTCATGGTCACTCAGGCGAGACCACCTGTAGCTTCAGCGTCTACCTCTGTGCGTGCGATCCTTGTTTTTGAGCTCAAGATAAACGTGATCTGCGGCTCGTGGTTGCTTTCGTGAACTTTTCATTTTGCACCGAGGACTATAGAGTGGACGTGTGCACAAGTGTAGCTACTGAAGTTTGCACTTCTGCATAAGTTGGACAAGAAGGTGAGTGCGTTGCTGTGGAGTTTGTATGCTATGCTTGAATAAACGTGAATAGTGTTAACTCTGGCTTTGACTGACGTTAATCAATCCACAGGCTGATTAATCCTGGTTTAAACGCATATATGCATTGCTATACTTGCTTCACTGGAAACGGAGATTTAGTCAGTTTACATTCTACTTTTATTTACTCTTTTGTTTGGTGCTATTTAGAAATGCTTTGTTTATTATTGTCATTGTACAATTGAAGTTTTGTCTCAAACGATATCATTAAATCAAATTGGCGTGTTTCATACACAGCTTCATTAGTCAGTGCGACATTTCTATATGCTGTGCATTGCACTATAGTAGTTCCTGCGCGCGCAGCCCCATCGGCGCTATACGCTGTGTGGATGACGGCGCGCGGAGGGGTGAAGTGAAAAGAGAACGCTTTTGTCGTCCACTGTCATTATGCTCATCTCCTCCGCTACTGCTGCTGCTGCCGCTGTTAGTGTTAGTGGGTTTAATTTCATAGTCGAGCTCTGAGGGACAGTGCTGTGCTCGGGTCCATTTTCACCCCCCTGTGTGCCTTTGTTTGCCGTTTTCGCGTTTCCTTTTTTTTCTCGCGAGGCGAAAGAGGATTGTTGGCTGTAACAAAAGCGAGCCGCCCCCATCCAGCTGCTCACTTCACGGGAGAAGAGAAACGCTTTAGTCGCATGGTGGTGTTTTCTAGCTCCGGAGCAGGTCGACAAATGCAGAAAAGAGAGAAAAGTTTCGGTAAGGTCTCCGCGTGCACATTTCTTTATATGAGAATCTTATATGAGCGTGACCTGCTTGAAATCTGCGCAAAATACTGGAGTCATTTGGATTCCAACAAAGCCTGGACTAGTTTAAAGGGCGCTCAAAACGTTTTATATAGCATTTTGAGTTGTATTGCCTTTTAGGAAACCTATGGTTACGTTTAATTCTTATTGTTTTTTTTTTATGTATCGTGTATCGTGATAGTGAGTTTCTAACGGTCTCAGAGTTTTAACTGCTTTGATTTCGTGCCTCGAAATCGGTCTCTACTAATCAGAGGCGCTGCTTTGCACCAGGTAAGGCAGTCAAGCAACTGTTTGGGGCTCTAGATCAGTCGAGGCCCTCGAGGGTTGCCCAACTTTAGAATAACGCATTGCAATCTGCATATCGGATCGTTAACTCAGACCAAACATGCCCGCATATTATTTCATAATTGTTGCATTATTTCTAATATTATTCTGTTTTTTTAAACAGTATTTTACATTTATATGTTTCAGTGACATGTTTCATGATATTTATATTTGGAGAATAATAATAATGTGAACGTTAAAAATAAAAAAATCACATTTCTCATTTTTTGCTGGTTGCTGATTATTTAATATATTGATAACGAATTAAGGTTTAAGGATACCCTGTACATTTTTGCCTGTATAGTGCCCCAACTGACTATGGAACCGACACTGCCAGTAATAACAGCCCATGTTATTAGTCTTTTCCCGAGCGCTTGGTTGCCATGGCAACAGTAATTAAACTGATAAGCGGGTGAAATGTCAGCACCGCCGGCTCGCGCAGCTGCTCCGTGCTCACGCTCTGACCAAAGCAGACGCTCCCACGCTATTAGCTATTTCATTACAAGAACAGCTTCCACATATGTGTATTTTGTAAAAAAAATGTCACTCGCAGCCCGGCTGACATTTCAGCTGGGATGTGTTTTCATTTCAACGCTTTCGTTCACCGCTTTCGATAAATCTAACAGACTGACTGTGTTTATATACAGGCTACTGTACCTAGATCAACACAGAGCTTGTGGAAAAGAGTGAAAATATGCGGACCCTCGAGTGGACAGAGTGGTTCTGAAACTCTAAACTCTGCTTGTCTTGGCAATGACTGTGGTGTTAAGCGGTGCGGATGAGCGTGAACGGAGGTGATAATCAGTGCGCGCGCCTCACGACGTCCCATCCGGCCGGATTAAAAGGTCAACAGTTTAAACGCAGAGCAGACAAGAAGATAGCAAACATTAGCACCAACAGAAGGTCACTTCATCACCCACCGCTTACTTTCTGTAACTTTCTTGAGTTGCTTCTCTTGTATTCGCCGTTGAAAGCCCATATTTCGTATGAATTAAAATAACAAATATTATCGTGTCATTGCTGGATGCTCAGATGTGCTCAGTGGCTAGGAATACGCTTACGGAGCATCCCAATCTTGTCAGCTGTTGCAGCCCCAGGGACTCGAACCCCTGTTACTAAAGCTGGCTTATTTCAGCAGTTCTTGCTCTATCCTTTCCAGGCTGCCAGATACAAAAACAAGTGTCCTTCACAAACCCATGGCCACTGATAGTATTCATTTTCATTTTTTTTCAAACTGAAACACTGCAGTACACCAAGCTAAAAAAACAAAACAATCAGCATCCTACTATTTGAGGAGTTTGAAGGCAGCTGGTTGTTGAATATTTTATCTGCAATGCATAGTAGAAATGTAATCATGTCATTAACAACTGTTGCTTTGCATAAATTACTTGTAATTCTTCTGCCCAAGATGTAGCATCATAAAACCAAAAATACTCCCTTCTAAGTTTACTAACACCCTATCTTGTCTTTCTCCATGCATGTTTACTCCTATGTTAAAAAATAAACAAGGTGAGTGCAAGGGGTTGAGGCAAATTTGCCCAGTGTCAACACAACCGTCACAAATCGGCACGCTTCTAATGGAGAACAGAAACTATTAGGACAGGACAAAGGGGGAACCAGGAGTGCAGGCACCGGGTAGAGCTTACTCTTGGCTGTATGGAAGGAGAATACTAATTACAGGCTGTCTGCATGAGCCTGTATTGTAAACTCTCTATCCAACAAAGCCCTTTCACAGCCTAAATGGGGGTTACACAATGGCTGCATTGGGGGCAAAGCTTTTCCTGGCCCCTCCTCTGGGGAGAGAAAGAGAAAAAAAAGAATGAAAGAGACAGGAGGAAGGAGTGCAAGAGATTGGGCACAAACTGTTGCAGCTGTTTTATATATATATTCTACTTTTTTTATAGGATTTGCATATTAATTCCAATTATCATCAAGTAACAGCTAAAAGTTTCTTAGTCGTTATCGGATCTTTGTTATTCATGGTTTGAAAACATGTCACTGTCTCTTTAATTATTGCTTTATCTGTAATAATTGTGTTAATAAATTGATTTTATCTTATTTTTTTACACAGGTATACAAATGCTTTCCGTCCAGCCGGACACCAAGCCAAAGGGCTGTGCCGGCTGCAACCGGAAGATCAAGGACCGCTACCTTCTGAAGGCCCTGGACAAATACTGGCACGAGGACTGCCTAAAGTGTGCATGCTGTGACTGCCGCCTTGGTGAGGTGGGCTCCACACTGTATACTAAGGCCAACCTCATCCTCTGCCGACGGGACTACCTCCGGTAAGACTTCCACCAAACTCACCAAAATTTAAATATCAACTTACGTCTACTATTTGGAGATACCATAATGTAACATAGTATACATAAGGTCAAAAATCTCTTTAACCTTTATAGTGGTACTTGAAGTATTTACTTGATTGATGCCTGAAATCTGTTCCGAAGCCACACTGGTCCTCATAGCTGCATTGATCACATTCAAACACAGCCTTTTGACTCTTATTCTAAACGCAGTGTAAAAGCAACTGTCTAAAAGCCTTGATTACTCTCCACAATGAAATTCGGAGTATTCTCCGGTGCCTCTACATATGCTGTTCTCTTAATAGAAAAACACAGATCTTTATGAGCCAATAAATTGCAAGCTTTTCTCCTTTGGTTTGAGGGATTTCACTTGTTGGAACCAATTAGTGTGCTGGACCACAGAGACTGGCGCATTGAATTTAAGACCACCCCACATCCTGCTCATTTTCCTCTAGCTAAAAGAAGGCTGAGTGTCCAGTCTAGCACACACTCCTGTCCCTTTCACACTATTGTAGTTGACAAGACTGACATGCTTTTATTTGTTTGTACACTTTTTTTTATTATAGTTTGGCTTGGCTGTATTGACACCGATCTCTGCCAACAAAGTGCACTGAATCTGGCCCAAATGTGTCCATTGAGACAATTTGAAAATGTTAATTACCATTTTGAAATGTTGACACATTGGTGTAAATGCTGCAAGTTGTTATAAAAAACAAAAACTAAATCTAAAGTAACGTATCATTTAAGACTTGTCTAAGGGAAACTGAACATTTATGACATTTCTCCATTATCAATAAATAATAATGATAATAATAACTCATCTTAACATAAAAATGAGAATGATACACAGGGAAAAAATGAATATTTTGGGAATTCATCTTTTCCAACATGGTTAGGGGAGAAGTATTGCATGGACTAGCTAATTATAACGTGTCTGTTAATAAGCACGCGTTTGTTTAAGCTCACAGCTATGCTAGGGGAAAAGAGGGCTGTTTTTAATACGGCAGTAACCATTACAGCTGTGTGTTAATTTTTGTAAATGGCACTGTTAATTTAAGTTGGGCAAAAGGGAGGAGTGTCTGTATTAGGCTTGACACAGATGAACAGACTTTTGGGAAGATGAGATGGATATGTTGCCAGGGGGCTGAGGCTACTTTCCCACAGTAAAGCGCATCTTAATTTACAACAACATGGTTGTACGCCTTAAAACAACAAGCTTGAACGCGAATAAAAATGCATTTTGTCTACAGACAATGACATATCGTTGTCTAATATTGCATTTTCGCAGATGTAACATGCATAGGCAGTATGCAGTTTATGTTCAAATTGATAAAGTTCTTTCTCTGTGCCGTGGTGTAATGGAGTAGGGTGTTTTTATTCAGTAATTGCCCGAGATCTTTTCTATTTTTGTCTGCATTTGGGCAGGTAAGCACTGTTTGCATGCATCTTCTTTTTCTTCTTCATCATCAAAAGTTCAAGGTGACTGAATTGATTTCGCTGTAGCTATAATATGAATTACCTCTCTGCCTCTGCTGCTTGGCAAACATGGCATAGTCCTGGCTCTACACATTACACTTGGAGCCCCACTAAGAAAAGCTGCCCTCCATTTCCGAGATAATCAGTGACCACCCTTACAAAGCGCTTCCTTCTAATGCCTGATCATTCCCTTATTTCTTTTCTTAGGCTAGCACTGCAGATGGTCATAGACATAAAGAGAGACTTGATTTCCCTCAACCCCTCTCTATTTGTTCCAATTCAGCTTCCTATTTAAGTGATTTATGTTGGATTTTATTATACATGGCTACCCAACCCCCATCATGCAGAATCAATCCAGTTCCGTTTAGCACAGTGGCATGTTATTAAGGCTGACATAACCAGGGTTAATAGAATTCTTTAGGGGTCTACAACCATGAGCAACCAAGAGCAATGTTCTCCCACCTAGTAGAGAAATAATCTCTATCACAACACACACACACACACACAATATAAGAATATGTATCAAAGCAAAACAAAAAGGTTGATATGTTCAGTGTGGCTTTTTATGTAGTGTTAATTGTCAAGAGGGTGTTATTACTATTTTTTACACCAACATCACCCCCAGAAGCACCGGCTTTAATTAAAATGATTACTTTAATGAGTTGTTATATTTTATCATTTCTATAGTAATAACTCAGATGTGATGAATATGGCTCAACGTAATGCAATAATGAATGCGTAATAAAAGTTAACAGTTATTAATAGTATAATTATTAATATATAGTTATTAATTAATTAACAATTATTATTATTATTATTATTGGTATAGTGAATATTATTGTAAGGAGATTTTTAATTTATGTCACTGCTACATAACTGATAGGATTTGCACTTGCTGGTTTCTTCGTACAATGCTTTAGAATATTTAGTTTTTAATTTTAAGTAAAAAAATTAATTTGACTCATAGTCAACAGCATTTTATTTAATTTTAATGGAACTATGAAATATGTCGTTCTTTATCAAATTAAAAATGAAATTACCAGAAATTTTTCGGAGAATTTTATCTTATCTGGAGCATTGAGCCATTATTAGATAATTATTGATACATCATCCACCTTGATTCTTTAAATAATATACAGAATATATGGCAGAATATTTGTTGATACAGGGCCGGTGTCTCTATTTATACCACTGTTTAGCATTGTGGAGCAAAGTGTGATAAGGTTAAAAAGCACAGACAAAAAAGTGTCCGACACATTTAAGTTAGGAAGGTGGCAGAAATAAACTGCTGCAGCCCTCAGAGAGTAGCCACAGACACGGAAGCAATCCACCAAGGCCAGGATGCAAGCGGGGGGGGAAAGCTGTTAGGCATCAGTTAATGGAAAACTGTAAATTTCAGGCATCCATTTTAAAGACAGCACAGGGGGAGCACTTATTTATTTATCTGTCTATTCAATCTTTTTTTTTAATCCAACTTCAATTTTCCTCTACAGTGGTTTTACTAAGATTGTAAATGCAAGCAAACTCACAGAAGTCGTCGACATGGCTGGATTTATTACCATTTGGGAAAGCAGGCTATTGGTGAAAGATAACCAACATGTGTTGCATGGTTTAGTTGTAATAGCTTCTAGTCTTCCTTACTCATTCAGAAGCAACTTGCTGGACCACATCCGCCATGTCCTGTATAAAAAAAAATCATAAAAATGAACCCTGGGAATATAGATGTACTACGCTATCGTAGTATTAAAGTAAGAATTACAAGCTGTTTACTAAAGTGTGGAAGCTTGTTTATCTGGATAAAGTTGGGCATCAGTGGATGATGTTTTATTAATAATAATAATAATAATAATAATAATAATATATGTGACTTCTGTATTTATTTTACATATTTTTTATAATATATTATTCTTGTTCCTGGAGGTCAGGAATTTATGATATGCCCGGTATCTTCATATTTGTAATGAGACATTGACATCAGTGCTGAAAAATAAAATTATGAAGTTTGAGTCACAACCTGATTATCTTCCCTGAAAGATTGTCCTCTTTTTCTTCTTCTACTTTCTTATTCTTCTTCTTTCTACTTCTTCTTCCTTTTCCAAATATATGTCAGAAGCCACTCTATAAAAATATAGCATTCAATAACACTCTTCTTAATATATTCTTCTTCTTCTTCTTCCTCCTCCAAATCTTTATAACCAGCCATTGTATTAAATTATGGCACAAATGGCAACTCTTGACAAATGGAGCAAAATATATTTTCTCAGGTAATATTCTTTGACTAGAAGCCTGATGCACATGTATAATTAGGATTATTTTTAATTGTGTGTGTAGTGTTTTTCTTTTAGAATTTAAGGGTACGTGTATAGTACTGTATATTTCGGTCTGGGCTTCTTTCTGCAAAAGACGAATTTTACTTCAGATCAGAAAAAAGCTATAGATTCAGAACTTGATATAATGTGAAAAATGTAGAAAAAATGGCCGGTGTATGTGTTAGTTTGTGCTCTTATAATCGGAATATATTTAACTCTTTCTTTTTT
>JAOUQV010000012.1:6143870-6154961 GCA_028565295.1 Aspidoras spilotus | reverse complement strand
CCAAGAAAGAGCAACACAGATGCAATTTTTGCTTTGAGAATGCTGATGGAGAAGTATAGAGAAGGTCAGAAAGAGCTTCACTGTGTGGATTTAAAAAAAGCTTATGATATGGTGCCAAGAGAGGAACTGTGATGTAGTATGAGGAATTCCGGAGTGGCTGAGAAGTACGTTAGATTGGTGCAGGACATGTATAAGAACAGCATGACAGTAGTGAGATGTGCGGTAGGAGTGACAATTAGCTTCAAGGTAATGGTGGGACTGCATCGAGGATCGGCTCTAAGCCCCTTCTTGTTTGCTTTGAGGATGGACAGACTCAGAGGTAAGACAGGAATCAGCATGGACTATGATGTTTGCAGATGTTATCATTATCTGTAGTAAGAGCAGGAAACAGCTAGAAGAGAACTTGGAGAGGTATGCTCTGGAAAGGAGGGGAATGAAAGTCAACACTTGTAAGATGGAATACATGTGTATGAATGCGAGGAAGAAAGCTAAAAGCACAAAAGTGCAGGAATTCAGATACTTAGGATCAACTGTCCAAGCAGATGGGAAGTGTGGAAAAGAAGTGAAGAAGAGAATACAGGCAGGATGGAGTAGATGGAGAAAAGTGTCTGGAGTGATGTGTGACAAAAGGGTTGCAGCAAAGGATAAAGGGACTCACTGACTAAGCGACAGAAGGCAGAGCTGGAGGTGGCAGAACTTAAGATGTTGAGGTTCTCGTTAGGAGTATTAGGAATAATTGGTAGACAAAGTTAGAGAGGGCAGACTGAGATGGTTTGGACATGTACAGAGAAGGGACAGTGGATATATTGGTATATTGGAGATGCCAGACAAAATTCAGAAAGGAAGACCAAAGAGAAGATATATGGATGTGGTCAATGTAGACATGCAGGTGTGAAAGCAGAAGATGCAGAGGACAGTGAAAGGGAAAGTGATCCATTTTTGCCACTATGCTTGCACACAGTGGAATTTGTCCTCCGCATTTAACTTATCCGTGCAATGAAACACACATATATACACACTGGTCAAGTGAGCACACGTGCCCGGAGAGGTGAGCAGCCCTGCGCAGCGCCCGGGGAGCAACTGGGGGTTAGGTGCCTTGCCCAAGGGCACTTCAGCCGTGACTTGGCGTCACTGGGAATCAACCAGGGACCCTCCGGTCGCAAGGCTGGTTCCTTAACCACAAGCCTACGACTGCCCCAGAGGACAGAGTGAGGTGAAAAAGACTGACTTGCTGAGGCAACCCCTGATAAAAGAGAGAGGCTGTATATGCTGTATTAGTTCATGTCATACACACATTGGAAATTGAAGTAAACTGTAGACATGCACCAGGCTGGGAAGAGTGAATCTAGACAAACTGGTGTAAATAAATCAACTGTGGGAGCATTGGTAAGAAAATGGAAGACATACAAGGCTATTGATAATCTTTCTTGATCTGGGGCCCCATGCAAGATCTCATCCCATGGGAAAAATAATTATCATGAGATTGGTAAGCAAAAATCCAGAGGGACCTGATGAATGACCTGCAGAGAGTAGCACACTATGCCGAGAGGGACTCAAATCCTGCAGTGCCAGGCAAATCCTCCTACGCAAGCCAGTACATGTCCAGGCTCGTCTGAAGTTTTCCAGAGAGCATATGGATGATCCAGAAGAGGTTTGGGAGAATACTCATTTTGCTCCATTCCGGCAATATTATAGTTTTGCTCAGTGTTCATCAAACCTGTGGCACGGCTTTAGCATTAATATCAGAACATTAATTAATAATAATGTTCAGTACTGTGCAGAAGTCTTAGGCACCCTATGTTCTATATTAATGAACCAGTACACAATGATTTTACTGTATACCTTTCCAACTATCGATTCAACCACACAAAAGATGCAAAATCAGCTTGTATGTTAGTAAATTACACAAAAAATTCCATATCGGACCATGTTTCAAACATGGTGGAGCAGTCGTAGGCTTGTAGTTAAGGAACAGCCTTGTGACCGGAAGGTCCCCGGTTTGATTTCCAGTAATGCCAAGTCATGGCTGAAGTGCCCCTGAGCAAGGCACCTAACCCCCAGGCTGCTCACTCCTACAGGCACATGTGCTCACTTCACCTGAGAGAGGACAAATTCCACTGTGTGCAAGCATAGTGGCAAATGGATCACTTTCACAAGAGGAAATAATAAAGGCAAGTGACAAAAAGAGACAAGTGTGACAGTAAAAATCTACAGAAGAACTGTCTCAGAATCAATAAGCTGCTCTGCAAAACCTAATAAATATTTTACTTATAAAACTCTACAAATTGTACATTTGACCACTGTTTAAATAAAAAACAGCAGACAACCAGAAGCTTTTGTTATTTTGTTATTTGGTCTTTAAAGTGCTCAGTTGTGTAATATGGCGCTTTATTCACTGACATAATTTCTAGTGCCGGTCCCAAGCCCAGGTACATGGTGAGGGTTGTGTCAGGAAGGGCATCCGGTGTAAAACAATTGCCAAATCAATGATGCGAGGTTTTTTCAGTGATGATTGACTCGCAGAGGCGACCCGTGATGAAGGGTGAGGCCGAAAGACAAAGAAGAAGAAGAATTTACTGACATACAAATATTTTTATGTCACATTTTCTTTTCAAGGGCAACAGTGTGGCACAGTGTTTAGTGCTTAGGTCTGACAGCAATAAGGGCCCATGTTCGATCTCTGGATGGGACAAATCCGGACATTTTTGTGTGGAGTTTCTGTATTCCAGAAGCCCTGTCCTAGTGCTCCATTCCGTTTTGTCCTGCATTCCAAAGACATGCATGCTATGTTAAATGGTGTCTCTAAAGTGGCCCGTAATGTGTGACTGTGTGTGTTTGCTCTACGATGGATTGGTGGTCTGTCAAGGGTTGTTCCTGACTTTGCGCCCAGAGTGGGCACTGTTACAGCTGTTCTCACAGATTTATGAGACTGAATTTGAAGTCCTGAAAGACAATGAAATTATGATCATTTTGAATTATTATAAAATATGAAATGATAAATCTGGAAAGTTTACCTGTATACCTTTGGCAGATGATCAATAGAGGGCGCTAGTATGCCCCACTCCGAATTATCCAGGGAAACAAACTGCTTAAACATGTTAAACACTAGTTAATATACTCTGTGTTGAAAAATGAAATCATTCAAATTTCCTAAAGTATTTTATTGGGCACAGGTCAGTCCAGTACTCGCGCCCTCTTCTTCCACAGGTATTCTCAGGAAAAGATGGAGTCCTGAAGGCAGCATATGTGTCATATATGCATGGATTTGTGCATTAATTCTTCCTTCACATGAGTGTAAATTACCTTTGACAAGGGCACATGACAGACCCTGACTTTTGGAATTTTTCTTTGCAGCCTTGATGATCTTTTTCTTCTTTGGTCTGGAGCACATAACGTCCATTTACATTTTTTTATTCATCTGACCACAATACATTTTTCCACTGTTTGAATGTCCATTCCACATGCCTCTGAGCCCAGAAAACTTCAAGCTACTTCTGGACAGTCTTTTTGCACAAAATGAATGTGGCATTTGTGAATCTAACCCTTTATTGTAGTAATTGACAAAGGTTTGCCAAAGTAATTCCTTGTGCATGCATTAAGCTTAGGCTTGGCACTTACGAACAGAAATCGCTCCAGGTTCCTTAAATTGTTTAATTACATTATGTACTGTAGATAGAGAAATATGCCAAACCCTTCCAAGGTCTTCTGACCGCACCAAGGAGACCAAAGTGTCCGTATATTAAACGATTATTCATAAACAGAAGATTTAAGTTTAATTTTTAATGAACTTCCCCTTAATGATCGAACGGCAGAGACAGTAGCTACTCAATTATTCCACACTTACCTCAACTAAACCCATTTTTTATACTTAAAAACTTAAAAATCCCAAAAAAACCCATATTGACAATTCCGCCAGAGTTTTCTGAGAATATTCTTGTTTGGTTGATTATTAAGAATAGATTATGTTTACTTAAAGCACTTTTGTAAGTCGCTCTGGACAATGGCGTCTGCTAAATAATACAAATATAAATGTAACAGGTAAGTTTAGTTATTTCTTAAGTATTAGTATGATAGTACAAGTTGAGGAGGTGAAGTGATGTGTGAGAAAATGAGATAAGCACAGTCTTGCCATTTGGCTGCTAATTATGAAGTGGCTTTGATTATAACACAAATACTCTTTCCGTGACACTAAAGACTGGGAAAGTAATATGAAACCAAACCCTATTATATCTTAATGTTACTATAATATACAGGGGTTAGACAATGAAACTGAAACACCTGGTTTTAGACACAATAATTTATTAGTATGGCGTAGGGCCTCCTTTTGCTGCCAATACAGCGTCAGTTCGTCTTGGGAATGATACATACAAGTCTTGCACAGTGGATAGAGGGATTTTAAGCCATTCTTCTTGCAGGATAGTGGCCAGGTCACTATGTGATGCTGGTGAAGGAAAATTTTTCCTCACTTGCTTCTCCAAAACACCCCAAAGTGGCTCTTGATACATCACAAAGACTTGCTGTTTTGGTCACAGATGCACCAGCAAGACTTGTCTAATTTAGCCATGAAACGTCCCACACTAAAATGACAGGTGTTTCAGTTTCATTGTCTAACACCTGTATGTCTGTGTTTTGGTGGCCTTAGGCATATTGTTGCTGTCTCTGTTGTTTGACCCATTTGGTACCATTCCTGCCTCCCTTGATTGCTCAGTGGGTTCAGTTTCTGCCTTCATTGTTTGGTCCACTGTGTTTTGGCCCAGAGTGTCCATTTGCTACCTGGCTGGTTTGGCCAAGTGCTTGCCATTCTACCCTTGTGGGTACCATTTCCTGTTTGTCTCTGGGGTACTGTTGCTGCCTCTCATGGTTGCCTCTCATTTCTACATCAATTCTTTGGCCCAGGGGATACTGCTGATCTATTCCTGGTTTGGATCACTACATACTATTGCTAAATCCCCAGGCCAAGTGCTTACTGTTTCTTCCCCAGTGTGTACCGTTGCCACTTCCCTGCCAGTGGGTAACATTTCTTCATCACAGCTCCAGAATCCCTGGACCTGAGGTTGTTTGTGCTGATATTTAATGATCCTGACTTCCGAGAACGTTTAAATGTCCAGTGCATGATTTCATTAGAACCATAAATACTGTACATTCAAAAATTCAGAATGCTCATCATACAAAGGACTTTTTGAAATATTTACTCTCTGTTTCTAAGACTGTGTGTGTGTGTGTGTGTGTGTTCTGCCGTAGTTATGGTATGCCGAGAAGGCACGTGTTAAATGTGGCTTGGCTGGGAGAACATTTCTTCTTGCCACGAACATTCCACCTTTACCTCAGTCACTATGGATACTCTGAACAATATTTTGGCACTATAGTACAGGGAGACCTTGTAATGTTTTATAGTGTTTGTAATGATCTATAAAGTGTCTGCATATAGACTGAAGCCCTGATTACTCCTTCCTCATTCTTTATGGTATACAAACTGCAAAGGTATAGACATTTTATTGTTTTAGTTGTTTAGAGCAAAAACAGATGTGCCAGTTAAAATGCAGCTTATTTTGTCACATAACACCAACAACAAGTGGCAATCAAGACCCTGACGTAATAAGTATCGTAGTGTGATAGTATTTGAATGTATTGGTATGTAGTTCTGATTTTTATTGCTAGTACATCAGATAAGATGTATTTTAGGAGGTGAGAAAGTGTGTCTGCCATAATGAAGGTCATAAGAACAAAGAGTACATGAAAATCCTAACGTTAATACAGTGTGTTATTTTTGTCCACTTGATGGCAGCATTGCACTAGCACTACAGCTGCGTGTGCACGTGTGTGTGTCCACATGAATCCACGTGCTGATTGTTTGAACAATTACTTTACACTAAAGGACCCGGGTTCAATACTCAGGTGAGGTGGCCCAGGAAATATCTGTGTAGAGTTTGCATGCTCTTCCCTTGCTCATGAAGATGACTTTAAGCAATCAATAAACAAACAGACCCAGGCAAAATTAATTCATTCATTTTGTAAACGAGTGAATAGTCTACATTCTGCACTTTCTGAATAATAACTAACACATACTCCACTTTAACACCTCTCATAATATAAAAATGAAGTAATGCACTTATAATCCTTTAATAATTAGCTAAACTAATAGAAATACATTTATTTCTGTTTGTAAATGATGTTCACATGATAGGTCAAGGTGTCTACGTGGGTGTCTTTCCATGTCTGCATTCGGGTTAAGAGGGTAACAACAATTACCTAACAATGGCCAAAGAAATGCATTTCTGCATTTCTCCTAGGTCTGAATGTATGCGTGTGCCATGTGTATGCTGGCCGTGAGGGCAGGAACGACCCTAGACAGGGTTTTAATGTATTATAGGGCGCATCCACAGACACAGTGTGGGTGTTTAGAGACACCACTTAACCTATCAGGCATGTCTTTGGAAAGCTGGAGGAAACCAGTGCAAACACAGGGAGAACAAGCAATTTCTTGCTGTGAGGCTGCAGCACTATCCACTGCGCCACTGCCCTGCCCCTGATTAATAACGGTGATTTCTTGTTTTGTTTTTTGGAGTGTTGTTAATAGCCCTGGAGGCTTTTCGTTTTAGAAACAAAGCCAGGAACGTGAGTAACACGGATTCGACTCTCTGGGTAGCAACAAATGACAAGAGACTTGGATGCCCAGCCAGCTGATCACTATCCTACGGAGCACATCTGTGTAGTTTCTCTGTGAACTAAATGTTTATTTTTTAAGAATTCTGCGTTAATGAGTCACAGTATACAATGATTTTTGTATAACAGACAGGGATAGGGATCAGCTGACTAAGCATCCAAATCTCTTGCAGCCTGGGAAGTCCAATCCCTATTACTCACATTCCTGGCTTTTTTCATCAGTGTGCTCAGTGCTGCCCAGGCTGCATAAGTTCTATATACCTGAAATACATTATATTCATGGGACTAAATGTATCAGTTCTGCAGTTTGCCCTCTTCCTGTTCTTTTAGCTTATAGCACTACATCCACCTGGATTTAAGGTTCACATCTTCATAATTTGTTTGTTCAAACATCTTTGTTCAATGCTGCACACATACTTCAGATGAAACTAGTTGGGAGTACATTTGTAACCAGTTCAATGGCTTTTGGTTCGCTGGTTTGGTGTGCACCACAGTTTGGACGGCAAACTAAGATGTCTAATTAGACACGCCAACAATCAATGCAATAAAAAAGCTGTTCCCACCCTTACTGTAAGGGCAAACTCGCACTCGGCGAACTATACCGCAACGTGTAAGTGCTGCATACCGTCGCCCAGACATGGTACACTTGGTATGCCTAATAAGGCGGACGCTGGTGCAGTTCACTAGGCATGTCGTGTGATTGATAAGCATGTCTGTGTTCAAAAAACAATGATATTAGCTACTGTATGTCCCACAAAAATACAGGGGCTGGTCATAATATTAGAATACCACGAAAAAGTTTATTTATTTCTCTAATTCTATTCAAAAAGTGAAACTTATATATTATGCACGTTCATTACACACAGACTGATATATTTCAAGTGTTTATTTCTTTTAATTTGATGATTTATATCTGACAACTAATAAACAACCCAAATTCAGTATCTCAGAAAATTAAAACTGAAAAGTATGAACATGAAACATATCAGCATGTACAGCACTTAATACTTAGTTGGGGCCCAGATTATTGCAGCAATGTGGCGTGGCATAAAGTCGATCAGTCTGTGGCACTGTTCAGGTGTTATGAGAGCCAAGGTTGTGCCGATAGTGGCCTTCAATAGTACTGCATTGTTGGGTCTAGCGGGTTGCATCTTCCTCTTCACAATACCCCAATTATTTTTTATAGTGTTAAGGTCAGGTGAGTTTGCTGACCAATTAAAAACAGGGATGCCATTGTCCTAGCTTTTGCACTGTGTGCAGGTACCAAGGAAAATCAGCATCTCCCAAAAGTTGGTCAGCAGCAGGAAGCATGAGGTGTGCTGAAACATCCTGAAAGACAGCTGCATTTACCTTATACCTATAAAAAACACAGTGGACCAACACCAGCAGATGACATGGCTTGCTTTCAAACCATCACTGACTGTGGAAAATTTAATCTAGACCTTTAGTGACAACGATTCTGTGCCACTCCTGTCTTCCTCCAGACTCTGATACCTTGATTTCCAAAGAAAATACAAAATTCACTTTTATCAGAGAACTTAACTTTGGACTATTCAGTAGCAGTCGAGTCCGTTTTGTCTTTAGACGCTTCTGAAGCTATCGTTTGTTCAAGAGTTGCTTCACACAAGTAATGTGACAGCTGAAACCTATGTCTTGCATATGTCTGTCTTGCATATGTGGAGCCTACAGAACTATATTGCGGGACCATATAATAACTGTTGCAGGTGTTTCGAGTTAATTAGGTGATTAAAGTTGTCTTCAATATTACACTTTTTCACATTATTTCTAATTTTCTGAGATACTGAATTTGGGTTTTTATTAGTTGTCAGTTATAATAATCAAATCAAAAGAAATAAACACTTAAAAATATCTGTCATGTGTGTAATAAATGTGTGTAATATACAAGTGTTACACATGAATGGAATTATGGAAATAAATCAACTTATTCATGATATTCTAATTTTATGACCAACACCTGTAAGCAGTCTCATGGTGATGACAAAGACATAGTTGAGTCCAGACCGCTTGGCTTAATGTGTGTGCAGACCAGTGGGAAAGAGTTTTGTGCCACATTTGTGCCAGGTTTCGTTTAGTAAGGTTCTCCTAGTGTGAGTAAACCCTAAGAGAGCGTTTGCCTAATACTGGTTACAGACACCTGAGGCTATCTGTTTTGCATCTGTTTAGATAGTCTCCTCTAATTCTTCATTAGGCCATTGGGACAGAACATGTGGTAACATTCATTTCCCTGTAAAGGCTTCAGCAAAAACCCTAACAAAAGCTTCAAATTCTGGAGAAACGGCTGTTCGTTTTAGACACCATGGGTTCACCAGTCACCCATTTGTTTGACTCTGCACAAGAACAGCCATGTCGAATGTATTAACCCCTTACCAACTAATAACAAGACTGTTATAGAACAGCTTTATGGCACTGCTGTACTCTCCAGAAGATCCAGACATCACCAGCATAAGCAGACACATGACATGCTGGGAGGTATGGAAACATGTATAAATATTTGTAGTTTATGAGACACTCTCGAGTGCCATGTAGACATAGAGGGGAAAAAGTCCTATTACAAGTGGTATTGTTGCTATTAGGTATGGACCACGTTCAAACATTTGTCATGAAACTCTAGAGCTGCTTAAGTCTCAGGCAGCTCATCGAGTGTGTACTATGGTGGAGAACAGAGAGCGGAGAGGGAGGCTCCAGCCATGTGGTCTGGTCTGGCCGCCAAGTCTGTGCTTCATTAAAATGAGGTCATTTACAAAACCAGGAAAGAAAAAAAGAGAAAGAATGAGAGCGAGTGACTGAGAAAGCGAGAGTTGGCGCAGCAAAATGAAACCAAAATGAGTCACAGAGAGTGTGATCCGGAGAAAGCAGCAAGAAAGAGACAAGAGAAAGAAAAGGAAATAGTTACTAGGTGACTACACAAGCACGGCCCAGTTCTGCGTGGTGGCACACGAGCCCACAGGCAGTGACGGCAAGATGAGTCAGGAACTTCAGCATGACTCAAGGGCAGTGTGAAGCCAGGCACACCCTCGGACAGGAGCGATCGTACTACACACACACCGGTAGAATGCAAACATAGGCAGCAACGTGTGATTCATAAATACAGATTTATAAACAGTCCAATAAACATGTCATTGACATCCTGTACATTTTTGTGTGGTAGAGAGGAACACTGCCTTTTCATTCATCATGATGATTCCACTCTGAATCATTCATTCCACCTCATTCCTCCACGGCCATTCATATCAACTGTCCTGTACACAAACACATGTGATTCAGCTGCTCACTGCCGCACACTCACCACTGGAAATGCTTAACCTCAAACATGGACACAAACACTCATTCATATTAATTTCAACCATGTCCATGTATACCGGCAGAGCTCTGTGGCAGAGCCATGTAACATGCCCAGACGGAACCACACACCAGCAAAGGGAAACCAGACACACTCCTGTCCCGCCCTTCGTCTGGGGCCTGCGGTCATGGTTATACAACCTACCGCTTTAATATACTGTGACTCAAGAACAGCTTAACTCTAACTAACGGAAATCACATTACTGTTCATAGTACTGGGCATGGACGCTACGTTGGCACAGGTTCTTTTCAGGTAATTTGCAACACTCCATATTCAGATTCATTATTAGTATTAGTGAGGACTGTTAGTAGGAAGGTGATAGGATGCTAATTAGGATTCAATCCAGTTTCATGTATATATTAATTTTTACAATAGAGCATTGTCAGAAAGCATTTATACATTTTATTTTCCACTTAACCAACATGGGGTTGTGAGCCAGCCGATGCCCACCCTGCAGCTCTGCGTGCAAGAGCAGGAACAACCCTTGACAGGGCGCCGATCCATCTTAGGGAGCACACAAAGACACAGTCACAAAAACATTCACACAATAACTGGCAATTTAGAGGCACCAATTAACCTAACATGCATGTCCTTGGAATACTCCCGCATTCCACTGGATACTGGAGCACCCGGAGAAAACCTGTGCAAGCACAAAGAGAACATGCAAACTCCATGCAGAAATTTCCTGAGCTTGAAACCAGGTCGTTCTTGCTGTGAGGCAACAGAACTATCCAGTGCGCCACTGTGCCACCCTGTCACAAAGCAGCTTTACATAGATAAAATTAGTATATAAACAGTCACGGCATCATGGTGTTTGAAACAACTTCCCTTGACTCTCTAAATAGTATGACCTCTTGCTGTCGTTAAGCTCAGACTTCAGTACCAATTATTTTATGTGCACTTAGTAGAGCACTAACCTTATATATTTTATAATTACAGTTGTGTAATTATATCCTATACAGGGGTTAGACAATGAAACGGAAACACCAGTCTTTTTAATGTGGGAGGTTTCATGGCTAAATTGGACAAGCCTGGTGGCCAATCTTCATTAATTGCACATTGCACCA
>JAOUQV010000012.1:5808291-5818509 GCA_028565295.1 Aspidoras spilotus | reverse complement strand
AAGCAATTATACAGTATGGTGATTCTGTATGCACTGTCTTTGTACTAAAATAAATAGTAACTCCAGAAAATATAAAAAGCAGTTAATCGCAGGTTAAACCAAGCCAAGTTGAAATGTGCAGAGAATTTCAAAATGCATTGATCATAAACAGAATCACATATTTTTATCGTCTTTTGTTTTTCCTGGTCATTAGGGCTCCCACATGGAGACACTTGCATTTCGACCTGGTACATGTACACAGGATGCCCTTCCTGACGCAACCTTCACCCTTTCTGTCTTAGGATTGGACTATTTAGCTTCTCCCATTCATGTAGCATGCATGTCTTTGAACTGTGGGTGGAAACCAGAGAACTCAGGCTAAACCCACGCAAATACGGAGAGAACATGCAAACTCCACACAAAATTTCCCAGGTCGCCCTATCCGGGGATTGAATGAACAGAGAGACATATTTCTTAATATTTAGTACATCACTGTCTGTAGAAAAGCCTTTATGCTTAACATCAACTGGCATTTGGAGTAGGAGAAAAATGCATTGGGTAATACAAATACACACCTACAGTACATTTGAGTGTGCACAGCTTAGTGCCACATGATTGCTGAGAGCTGTGAGTGATGGTGGTCTATAGTATGGAGGGGACACACATTCTCTATGCTAGAGAGCATATTTGGCATTCCTGCCTGCTTTTAGCTCTTATCAATGAGCTGTTTGATTTATCCACTATTTGTCATCTGTTCTGTGGGATGATTTATGTTATCATCAGAGAACACTCTTCACATTTCAAAATAATTGACTGTTCTGTAGTATTTATTCTTTTATTGCTTACAGTATGCTAGAAAGGGTTTCTCAACACCCAACACACACATTGGACCCAACTTGTGAAAGGCTTAGCAATTAGAGGAGCTTGTGTGCTGTATTTAGTTTGTGATAATTTAAAAAAAAAATACTGTACAGCACAGTTGCATAGTATAAGCTGCACTTTATCTCATCTGTATCTCAATTACTCATACATACTTATATATAATATGCCAAAACAATGATAACAGTCCATTTTTAATTAATATTTAGCAATTTAACAATTCCAATTAGGATTCCATTATTAGTATAAAATATTTAAAAAAAATAATAAAGCTTATAATAAAGCTTTATGATCTTAGGTAAGCTGTGTACACAAAGGTTATCTATAACCATGATTAAAAGAATATAATTAAAAATGTGTAGTAATAATAATAATAATAATAATAATAATAATAATAATACAAACCTAATTCCAAAAAAATTGTGACAAAGAACAAATTGTAAATAAAAACGGAATGCAATGATCTGGAAGTTTCAAAATTCCATATTTTATTCAGAATAGAGCACATATTAAATGTTTAAACAAAGAGGAGATATATGGATATATAGTTCTATAGTTCTGTACCCGGACCCTATCTTCTATGCAGCCATGATGCTGTAGTTGATGCAGTGTGTGGTTTGTCATGTTGGAAAATGCAAGGTCTTCTCTGAAAAAGACCTTGTCTGGATGGGAGCATATGTTGTCCTTGTGTAAGCTGCTCATGCCACACACAAAAGCAACCCCATACTATCAAAGATACAGGCTTCTAAACTGAGTGCTAATAACAACTTAAAAGAACTTCAAATTTTGAATTGTCTCACCACAGAACAGTTTTTCACTTTGCCACAGTCCATTATAAAGGAGCCTTGGCCCAGAGAAGACATCTTTGCTTCTGAATCTTGTTTAGATACGGCTTCTTCTTTGAACTATAGAGTTTTATCTGGCTATAGTTCTATTGTAGTGGAGGTTTTTATTACCAAAACCTTGATACCTGGAGAATCAGTGACTGCAGTGTAATGACATAACAACATAACAGTCAGTTTTCTTGGATCTTGTGTATTATTGCTTGTGGATATATTTATAATTATTATGATTATTGTTATTATTATTATTATTATTAACATTAGTAGGTTAAGTGAGATTATCATTATAAAAATGAGTATGATGGTGCAGGAGGTAAAGTTGCAGTCTTACAGCTCCATCAGTCTGAGATTTTACCACAAGGTACTGTCATAGTGGAGTTCTGCATATCCTAGTGTCTTTTCCCAGGGTGCATCCTTTGTGTTTTTTAGTTTAATTTCACCTCCACTCACATTGCTTATGCCTAGTATGCCAGAATAGAATAGAACAGAATAGAATAGAATATAAGCCTTTATTTGTCACATATAAAGTACATTAGTCAACGGTGATTTTTTGTTGTATTTTAGGTCAGAGCGCAGGGACAGCTGCAGTACTGCGCCCCTGGAGCAGTGATGGGTAAGGGCCAGAAATTGGGATACTATACCAAATAACAATAAGAAGAAAAGAATAAGACAATTTTTTAAAATAATTGTAACCAAATTATTTAGTCACCGTTGTCATCCTTGCGTAAAAAATATTTGTGACGCTACTGTGACGTCCGATTTAAATATTTGTTACACGGAACCTAGGACCGTTAGTGCGCCTTAGAATCGAGCCCTAGTTTCCCTCCACGCATCCAATGGCAGTCAAGGAGCAGTGTGTGGGCGGGGCCGAAAACGCGTCGTGACGTCACGTCTAAGTCCAACCCTTCAGACACCAGAGAGAGGAGGGAGAGAGCGAGGGAGAGACTGGCTGACTGAGAAAGCAAACGGATTTGAACTAAACTGTGAGTACCGGGTTTGTCAGTTCTTTTTAACGTGTCACTTTATATTTTGCCAAAAAGCCACGAATTCGTAATATTGTAGCGACAGTCGCGAATGTACCAAGCAGCTGTTTGTTTTCGGCGGGTGCGTTAGAGGCGCGCGAGCTCTGAACACGAGACCGGCTCACCAGTGCGCGGTTTGCGGAAGAGCAGGTCAAACGGCGAGAACATGGCGGAGCTTCAGTCAAACAATTCAACTCCTAACGGTTCATGGACGCAGTTGTATTATTGTGTATCGCTGTCGGCTTTGACCGGGCGCGTTTCATGTGAATTGGTAGAGATTTAACTGCCCGTGCGCTGTGTGAAGCAACGGGCATATAATTGTTTACGGTATTTTGTCCATGGCTGTGTGGAAGTTGCAGCGGAAATGGAAAAGTTGTACGAATGAGTACCCGTAAAGGGGAACTGGGCGTGTTAAGGCGTACAACCTTTAAACGTCAGCAAGTCGAATATTGTGTCTAATTACAGATAATTTTATTTTATTGTTAGAATATTCTTATAATCGTGGTGGTGTTTTTAAAGGCGTTTTATATCATGCTTTTTTTAACGCAGTGTCCTACTCCGAGTGTGTCTGATTAGCGGCCCCACCTAGTTCAGCTTACAGACGGAGTGCAGTTCATTCTATAGAGAAGAGAAAGAGAAATCGCACAGTTCTGCTGCACAACTGCCCAGTTAGGACCATGGGTTTTATAACAAACAAAAAAGCCTTTTAGTCAATAGATTTTCACGAATCCCTCAGATGTAAGTTATTGCATTCGCTTTTGGTGAATAGTATGTTGCAATTGACTCTGCACAGTAGACACCACAGTGTCTTTGTGTGGCTGCTTGACATATCAGTGTAAAAGATACTAAACTCTACATTTATTTATTGCTGGGCTTTTTCTTCTAAACATTTTTAATCATTTCCACCCGAAATCTACCTCCATTAAAAGTGTTTAATCTAGAATGTATAATTTTATAGAATAAAATCCTTTATTTGTTGCATATATGTTACTGCATAGTTAAAATATTTCTTTGCGTACCCCAATATTGTTAAGAAGATGGGGTCAAAGCGAGGGAACATCTGCTGTACAGAGCCCCTTGAAGCAGTTCAGACTTAACAGTGGCAGCTTGGCAGTGCTGGGAGGCTTGAATCCCTGACCTTCTGACTAGTAATATAGAGCTGCCACTGACCCTATAAACGTACAAGCTTCAAATATACATACAATACATTCACTGATGTTTGTAAGTACTAGGTCTGGGTGATGGAACGGTTCTAAGATCCGGGTTTTCTCCGGCATTCCAAAGACATGCATGATAGGTTAATTAGTGTCTCTAAATTGCCCGTTAGTGTGTAAATATGTGTGTGTGTCTAGGGTTGTTCCTGCCCTTGCACCCAGAGTTGCCAAGTGGGCATCGGCTTCCCCGTGACCCCAGAACTGGGATTAAGCGGCTATATAAAATGAATGAATGACTAAATGATAACTTTTATTACATACAAAGGCAAGTTTAAGATAGAAAAGTCAAATTAAGAGCATTTATACAGTACTGTTTAATTTGGAGTTTCTTAAAATGTATGTACAAAATACCTTTCCATGCTGGTATATTGGCGCGTATTGTATTCGGCTGCTGATATTCATTGATCTTTAGAGTATTCTATCAATTAGTTGATTAATCAAAGCAGTTTTTTATAGTCAACATTAAGCTTGGGTGTTATGTTGATATTTTGGTATACCACTGTAATTAAATATGGTGACGGTATTTAAACAGGGTAATTGTATTAACCGCGTCATGTGACACAACACCGAATGCATTGAAGACATTCTGCACATCCATAATAAGAGAGAAGTGGGAGGGTCAGCCAGTTGGAGCTCACTGATTGGTAGTGGCAGTTCGCAGATATGGCAAAGAGAAAAAGCAAGAAGCCACAATTGTGAGCATTAGCTGTGAGTCAGGCGAGCTATTGCACAAGAAATTTATTTAGGCTTATTTAGTGGTAAACAAATGAATGCCGCTTCTTAGTAGGTATGTTTACATGCAGAGATTTTCTCCATTCAGATTTACGTCTTTCCGATTACAGATTCAGACGAGATACAATCTGATTAACATCATCATTTACATGCATGCCACAGGTAAGCAATCTAATATAACAGGCATGCGTAGAGTAACACTACTGTACACCATGACAACGAGCTTCAGGTTAAGGGGAGACGCAAAATGCCACAAGTATTCAGTTGCATTACTTTAAAATGATTTCAGAGTCAGGAAAATGTGCTTTAAATGTACATATTAACAACTGAGTAAGAGAAACAATTCAGAGAAAGAGACCGTTTTGAAGGAATTCACTGATTGGAAGCAAGATTTCCATATGACGCGTGCACACGCGCAGAATGTATGTAAACTATATGTTCGGGATACAAGTGTTTACATGCTTTTCTTCTTCCATTTATCGGGTATTTCCCGCCTCATTTCAGTAATCGTAATGAGCCCAATCAGACTCCTTTATTCTGATTGAGGTGTATTAGTTCGTTTATCAGTTTTAGGGTCACAGGAAGCCGGTGCCCACCCTGCAACTCTGGATGCCAGGGCAGGAACAACCCTAGACAGTGCCCCCAAATCCATCATAGGGCGCACACACGCACAATCATGCACACATTCACACACTAACAGGCAATTTAGATACACCATGCATGTCTGGGATGCGGGAGGAAACGGAGTCCCCAGAGAAAACCTCCACGAACACGGGGAGAACATGCAAACTCCACACAGAAATTTCCAAGTCGCCCCACCCGGGGCTCAAACCCGGGATCATCTTGCTGTGAGCCCACAGCACTATCCACTGCTGGCCTTAAGTCAGATTGATATTGAATTATCAAGCTGCATATAAACATATAATGATGTTGAAGTTGGCCATAAAATACCTGTTTACTTGTGCCATGAGTCTATCATCAGAGCGTTTTTTTAGCACAACGGTCAATACCGTTAACTCTGGGCATAGCTTGCCAAAACCTGAAGCAGTAAACCAGTTAGATTTCGGCCGAAACACCCATATAAATATAATATGCTTCTGTAGTAAGGGATAGCAGACGTTTATTAGTGCCATTATTGTGAAAGCTTGCTGTGTTCCCCATTTTTATTATGTTAGCTCTTTCATGTTAACTATTTCAGAAAATACACAAGTATTTATTTGTGTATTTATTTATATAAGAATTGTTTATATTTAATGTGAAATACTGTCACAAAATCCTGTAAGAATATGACGTTATTATAACGGATGCTGGGTGGTGCTATACATTTATTTAAACATTTTCAGACACACTATTTTATTTAAATAATCTTTTTATGTTTGAAGAGAATTAGAAATGATGTGTTCTTTTGAAGATATGTGAATTTATTTTAATTGCTGTGAATTTATAATGTTTATTGTCAAATTATAAAAGTAAAATAGGCTATATTGGCTTATTTTAAACAAGGACATGCTGTCTGCCATTATTTATTTATTTAACAAATCAATGACGGACAATGTACACTATATTTCTAAAAGTATTCGCTCGCCTTCCTTGACTCCTATATGAGCTAATCCAAAAGGTTCAATATGATGTCAGTCCACCCTTTGCAGCTAGAACAGCTTCAGCTCTTATGGAAAGGCTGTCCACAAGGTTTAGGGGTGTGTATTATGGATATTTTTTTACCATTCTTACCGCATCACACGCTGATGTAGGACAAGATGGCCTGGCTCTTAGTCTCCGCTCTAATTCATCCCAAAGATGTTCATTTGGGTGAAGGCCAGTCAAGTTCATCCACAGCAAATACCTTTGGGAATAGTGTTTATTAGTAAATAAGCTCCATCTCGCATCATGCACAGCATTAAAAATAAGTGCAAGTTACGTTTGTTCGTGAACAACGTCACTCTTGCCAACAAAGTATAATTTCTGTTCCCTCTGGCTCTAACTAAGTCAAGATGTCTGCATGTACATGTGCACAAGCAGCGAGTGGTCTGTCAGGTTTTCCACCTGTTGTATAGTATTGAACTTAATTTATTGTTTAAATTAAACATGTAAAGAACAAATGAGACACTGACCAAACATGGACCTGTTTGCTGTAGAATTTTCAAAGGAACATTAACAGATATTCTTAAAATAATAAAAATAAACATGTTGCTTGAATGATTGAAATCCATGTATTTTCACCTTTTAGGATAGAAATGCTTGTTACTAGCGCAGTACCCTCAAGTAAACACCTTTTAATACCATTATCTAAAAAACAATTAACCTTGAGGACCTGTATAGTACTTATGAGGGTAGACTTATTGCTTTTACCTAAGGAAAAAAGACTGACCTGAACAGTACCTTTTTCCCTTGACCGTATAGTTTAATGAAAAATATTATTGTATAAAATCTTATTGACTTGGCTCTAAAAACTGCCACTGTCCATAATTTTAATGCCGTCATGCTTTATGGTGGTATGATTTAAGTCTGCCCTGTTTTAAATATAATATCCTTTATTTCAGATATTAAATGTTGCAGTATAATGCAGATTATTTTTACCTTTCATTATACAACATCTCCTGATTTTTCACTATTCACATACAACTTTCATTTCCTGTGACACTGCATACTTTACATCTTGCCCATTTTGCAGTAACATTTTCAAAGTCCTGCTGTTTTTATTCTGCAGTGGATAAATGATGTAAATGGTAGTGCCCTATTCATTTTTTTTTATTTACTTTTACACATCATAAAGACCAACACATGCTAGTGACATGCTGTTACCAGCTGATCATTGAGTAGTAGGGCTAGTGAGACGACCTAACCCTGCTGTAATTTGTAATTTTTTTTGCTGTCCCCCTTGGCGCGAGAGGAAGGAAATCTCTGTGATAGCATTCCCTCTTGGGCACAGAAGAATGCTGCTTTAGGGGCTCCACTGAGGGGGGACTAATTGAAGATTCTCTGCCTTCCTTTTTGTACAGGGACACCCTTGAGTTGTTCATGAGTTGAATAATGTTCCAAGTTCAAGCATTATATGCTCCATGATCTTATCTGTTTTAGTAAGTAAATTATGGGGTATTTACTAAATATTTTTAAGGCAACGTCCTTAAATTAGTTAGAATTAATTAGTTTTAATCAGGATTCTGCATAAATATATATGTACATTTACATTAACTATATTGTAATTTCTCATCGTAAACTCTGTCACACTAAGCTATGTAGGAAAAATGATTTAAAATTAGCTTTTACAAATAGAGTAGATTACTGAACGTATTTCTGAAATATTTCACCAAAAGAGTTTTTATTGAAATATTTCAGAAAACGGAAGGAATATAAAGAAAAGATGCTCCTGGGAGGAAAAGCAGGAAAGAGGTGATTGTTGTGAGGGTAGGCTCACTTCCTTTTTTTAGGCTAAAGGGCCTTGTGAAACCTGGTGGACTTGTCATTTTCCGTCCTTTATTTGGTCATGTTGGTTGGTTTAAAGGGAACATATTTGAAGTTAGCGAGAGATGACTGACTTTAGATCCTCTTTTTTGTTTTTATTTTATTCAATAGCTTGGATACATGGCATCAGGTCTACAGTTTGTATATTGCATACAGCACAACTACCTTTATTCAAATAGACCATTCATCAGGTGAATGTTATATAATGTTATTAAAACATATTTACAAATTTTGACTTGTAAACGCTGTGCTTCAGTATTTCCTCCAGAATAAAAGACTGCACATTTTAA
Organism: Aspidoras spilotus; assembly: GCA_028565295.1. Classification (NCBI taxonomy): domain Eukaryota; kingdom Metazoa; phylum Chordata; class Actinopteri; order Siluriformes; family Callichthyidae; genus Aspidoras; species Aspidoras spilotus. The sequence goes on along the minus strand of JAOUQV010000012.1, from coordinate 5,810,089 downwards.
TGCCCGCTATTCAAAGGTGGGTGACATTTTCAAGTCATAAGGATTCTGCTGCAGTCACTATACATATAAATGTTCATGGTTATTATGTGGACTATTTAGAAATTTGTTGTTCCTAAATGTTGTTTAATCAAATGCTTGGGATTATAGTTAAATCTTTTGAATTACTAATCCAGATTTCATAACAATAATTGCTCTACTCGATAGAGTCTGTTTTGTAGCTAGGTTTGTAGAGAGGGACATAAACTCTGACACAGTTTTATAATAGTTGGCCCAATTCCCAGCTATTTAACACTGATTGTAGTTCTTTTGTATTGATCCCAATTCCCTACTAGTGGGTTGTTACAGCATATTTTTCTGCATTCAGAAGGCAGGAGCATTGCCTTAGCCTTAGGAGACTCTCCTTTCTCCTTTTTAGCTGTGATGGAGTTTGGTCTCTTAAGCAAATTTACGTAATTGTCTTGGACATTAACAACCTGTAGGCGTTCAGAAGCAGGTCTGCTGTGGGTGGTGTGTAGGAGAAGCTCAGTGTCCTCATGATATCTCTGTTTAGCTCATTCTTATTTTTACTTCATATTTAACTTTATTTTTGGAGAAGAACATGCTGATGTGTACAGAATGGAAGAATAGTATTAAAATTAAAATTATTCTTAAAGTACATGAAGGACATGCTTGTTAAGTTCTCATTTGGGAGATAAGTTTGCCAGACCTGTTAATTAATGCAGTCAGACATAATCTTTAGAAATTATGATCAGTTTGAATTAAATAAGCAGTCTTTGTATAAATCATTCATATAAGTTCTGCGCTCTAAATATTTTTAGTTTTAGTGGATGAGGCTAGAAAACTATAAACAAAGCCTGGTGAGCCAAGCTTTTCCCCCCCACACAGGATGTAATGGCATCATTTGATAATTGCATAATCGGCTATTTTATATACGATTGTGTGATATAATCTTTCCATATCTTTACCACAGTCCATAAAAATGACTAACACGTCTCATTTGGACTGGATTAAAATCCCAATCATTTTATGGCAAGAATTAACCCCACCTCTTCCTGGCAGACTAGTCCAAACCAGATATATGATTTTGACACTCAGCAACTGCATTAAATGTCACCGAGTTCTATATAGATTCATCAGCAATTATATTATTATTATGAATATTAATAATAGTATTCATAGTTTACAACTAACCCTAAGTGAATGACACAGACTAAGCCATGACCGCCTTTTATCCAATTTTAAGTAATGGATCATTTTTTTGTGATTCATCCACAAATTCCCGTGCAGGTAGTGTAGTTTATCATCAAAACAGTTTGGGTGGAAATTTGAAACTTGCATCGTAAGCATTGTTAATATGTGTTTTTCTCTCTTCCCTGACTACCTGTAACCTAGGTGAGGTGATTGACTTGCAAATGCTATGCTGAATCTGTGTGCTTTTTGACTAGGTTGGGAAGTTTACTACTACCCCAATTCCAGTGAATTTGGAATGAATAGAGACAGAATGTTATGAATTGCTGAACCTTTTCAACCCATATTCAGTTGAATATACTACAAAGAAAAGATATTCAATGTTCAAACGGTTAAACTTTCTTGCTCTTTGCAAATATTTAGTCTTTTTAAATTTGTTGCCTGGAACGTGCTTTTAAAGGGATTGGGACTGGGGCATGTTTACCACTGCGCTATATCACCTTTCCTTTAAACAACACTTAATAATCATTTTGGAACAGAGGACACTAAATGTTGAAGCATTGTAGGTGAAATTCTTTTCCATTATTTCTTGATTTTCCTAAACCACACA
>JAOUQV010000012.1:5706525-5719149 GCA_028565295.1 Aspidoras spilotus | reverse complement strand
TCACTGCACGGATGGGTTAAATGCAGAGGACCAATTCCGCTGTGTGTAAACATAGTGGCAAAATGTATCACTTTCATTACTTTCATGTCTGAAAGCTTGCATTGACAAGCTGGCTTTTACACTAAACTCCCCCCTGCTTTCCACCATCTACACCAACAACTGCACCTCTGCTCATCTAACAGTATACCTCCTGAAGATTGCAAATTACACCACAATCACTGGACTCATCTAGGATGCAGACAAATCTGCCTATCGGCAAGCGACTGAATGGCTATAGTTTGTAGACTGTAGAGATGATGGAAGATTTTAGGAGACAACCCTAAACACTTCTCCCCTTCCCAAGTGCTAATAGCACCCTGTCCACTGTGGCAAACTTGAGGCATTTGAGGACTTTCATCTCCCAAGTGGGAGACAAACAAATTACGTTCTCAAAAACAACACAGCAGAGTTGCACATTCTGTGGCATCTGAGGAAACACTGTCTGTCACAGGAGCAGTTGAAGCAGTTCTACACGGCAGTCATTGAATATGTCCTGTACACTGAAACTACATCAAAGTCTGGTTCAGCTCGGCTACAAGACAGGACAGAAGCAGATGAAAAGAAACCTTGAGGTCAGCAGAAAAAAAGAAACATAAGCACACATTTGTCCATCCTGCAGTACTTGTACACAGCAACATTTAAACAACATTTAAATAACTAATTCAGCTTTAAATACCAAATGTGCTGTCTATTGTGATGTTTGAAAAAAGAATAATACCCTGAGAGTTTGTCTTTCAGGATCTTATGCCAGAAGTGCAGTGTTTCTCTGAGGAATGCTTGGAGGTGGGTGCATCCTGACTCTTTAAGGCCCATGTCCAAAGTGGCCATGTTCCCGACTGTACTGATTGCGTCCCAGACATTGTTAGTCATCAGGAATTGCTGAATGCCATCGCTGTTTTAAATATAAATTACAAAATAACACATAAATGTTAAAATGGGAAAGCTGAAATTGGCAGGCAAAAAAGGAGATTTAAAATGGCATACTCTAAATGATCACTGGATTAGGAATACCTGCAAGATACAGTGGCAAAAAAATGTTAAACCTGAGAATTCATTTTTCCCTTTTGTTGCTGCCAAGCGGTCCAGGCCCCTAAGCAGTAAACTAGCCTCAAAATTATGATGCTCCCTCCACTGTTCTTTACTGTTGGGATGATGTTGTCATGTTGGTATACATTGCCTGTTAGGAACAATTCAACCTTGGCTAGATCAGTCAACAGAACGTTTTTGGATATATAGCAGCAATTCCTGGCTCATTTTGGTAAATACTGAATGAATTTGGGTAATTTTGGGTGCAAATTAATTGCAATTATTGGGTATTTTGTAGTATATGATCCCATAGAAAATATTGGTTCTAAAATGCAAATCAAGGTTTTCAGACACACTGTTGGGGTGTACTAATTTTTATTTTTTTTTAAGCGATTTGCATAGGGTAGACTCAAACATAGATGTTAACCAGTTCCAATGATTTCCCCAAAGCCTTTAACTGTTACTCTAGGGTTCTTTTTTACCCGTCTGAGCAGTCTGCGTTGTGTATTAGGAGTCAACTTGGCGGAGCACCCACTTTGAGGGAGAGAAGCTACAGTTCTAAACCGTCTCCATTTGTAGACAATTTGTAAAATGTGGACTAGTCAATAAAAGCTGGGAGATTACTCTATAACCATTTCCAGTTTTACAGATTGTTTAGTCTGTTATCACAATATGAGGTAAGGTTTCCCCTCCGAGTCTGGTTCTTCTGAAGGTTGCATACTCTCATCCTTTAAGGGCGTTCTTTTCGTTGCCTTGTCATCATCTGGCTTGCTCATTATGGATAAAAAGTGAAAAAAAGGTAACTTGTGTAAACTTCATGATTATCTCCTGTATTAAGTTTCTATAAAAAAGATTTGTGATAATGTTTTACAGTTTAAAGCGTATGGAGGGTATTTAACCTTTGCAGAATATGTTCCCAAATGTCCAATGTATTATTAGCCAGGTGTTCCTAATTCAGTGATCGTTCAGTTCGTATATGTGTAAACCAAGTTTGGGACAGAAACAAGTTCATTACCTGAGCTCTTCAATCCGTGACAAGCACTGGAGGTACTTCATATGTCTCTCCAATGTGTCCAGCTCCCCAAGTGTTTGTCCGAGACTGTCAGCCCAAGTCTGTGCTCCCTGAAGATGCTGCTGCAACGTGTTGGACAGTACTCTCTCTCTCTGAAGTAGAGTCTCCAGTTTGGAACGTGACGCCTCTGCAGCAGTGAGTGCAGCTGATACACGCAAAGGCACCGAGCTTGATACAGTTAGTACCTACATGTAGAGATGAGCACCACTATTAGTAAAGATGCATTAGTTCTACTCATTCCATTTTTAAATTATCCTGATGAGTCCTTATTAGAAACTACAGGTATAAAAAAAACATTAAATAAAATGATTTGCAAATCCTTTTCCAATTTGCAAATAAAATACACCATGAAGACAAGATATTTAATGTAACACAGATAAACTTGACTGTTTTTTAAAATATTCACTATATTCTGAATGCACACTATACACACTATATTCTTTGCAACACATTCCAAAACAGTTGTGACAGGGGCATGTTTATGACTGTGTTACATCACCTTTCCTTTTAACAACACTCAATAAGTGTTTGGGAACTGAGGACACTAACTGTTGAAGCTTTGTAGGTTTTGTATTGTTTTCCATTCTTGTACAACTTCGGTGTCTCAACAGTCCGGGGTCTCCGCTGTAATATTTTGTGAATGATAATGCACCACACATTTTCAATGTGAGACGAGACAGGCCTGGACTGCAGGCAAGCCAGTCTAGTGCCCACTCTCTTTTACTACAAAACTACACTATTGTAATACATGCAGAATGTGGCTTGGCTCTGTCTTGCTGAAATAATCAGGGGCTTCCCTGAAATATACATAAAACGTGCAAATCAGTCAACACCTAGTCCCTGCAAATCCCGTATGCCCCTCTTCTTTTTCTTTCAGCCTCTCCTTTAAAAGCACAAAATTAGCTTTTCAGTGGAGATAGTAAAATGGCCTCGTCCTTAGTACAAAAGGATGAAGTTTGAGTCAGATAATAATAATTGATACTTTATTGATTCCCGTAGGGAAATTCTTTCTCTGCATTTAACCCATTAAGGGGTTAACACCTAGAGCAGTGTGCTGCACTCTACTGGGGCACCTGGGGAGCAGTTGGGGATTGGGTGCCTTGCTCATTGGCATTTCAGCCATGACTTGCCTAGAGTGGGGTTCAAACCAGCCCCCCCCAGCCCTTTACCCTATCCATTAAGCCACGGCTGACCCCAAAGGGTAAGATAAGGGTATCTGGCCTAAAACAAGTGCCATTTCGGCAATGCAAACGACTTGCTGTGGAGATCCAGGAAAAAGCCGAAAGGCGAAAAAAAAGCTGCAAAACATTTTTACAGATAAGCAGCACTGAGTTGTGGCTTTAAATCTCCTGTTTGATCCTGCACTCACAGTACCGTTACTGTACTGTTTCATCAGCGTTTTGCATGTTTTCCCAGAGCCTAGGTGTGAATGTGTATGGGCATGTGCGTGCGTGCGTGTGCGCATTGGACTGGCATCCTAACTATGTTGCATTCTCCTGGTTTTCCAAAGCTATACTCCAGCTGTAATGCTACAAGGATAGAGAAGTTACTGACAATAAAGGAATTACTGTAAATAATAAACTCATTATCACATTAAACCAAACAAGAAAATGTGACGTTGCTTCCATTCCAAACAAAACCATTGTTAATAACGGATTAGTAAGTAATTAACAGGTTACTCTATTTCATCTAAACACTAAAAGTTTATCTACGTCTCTTACCTGCTCCTCTAGCACTTTATTATCTGCTGTCAGTTTCTCAAGCAGCTCCTTTACTTTCTTTAGTGATTTCCGATCTCCACCAATTTCCCTCTCCACCAGTTCAGCCACTTGTGCCATGCAGCTATCATTCTCTGATACATGCCTGGTATCATGGATATTATCATTTATTAATTCAAGATTACAAACATCAACGTTATTACGGTTATTGTGCTCATTTGCGGGCGCCGCCATGTTTTTCATCCTTTACGTCCACGTCATTAGGTGGCAGTGAGTTAACGTGCGCCCTCTGCTGATCATGAGGAAATAGTGTCTCCCATAACTGAACAAATCGTCTCTTTTAACTCTTTTTCTATATGACAGCTATTTCTAAACAGACTTAACAAATATATTATAATTCCAAAAATATTTTGCGTGTTCCTAAACCTGTTCGCTTAATATGCGTGATTAAAATACGGGACTGGAGCTTTTACGGACGAGACACATCAAAATTGCCCATAAATCGTGATGTCACGCACAATACGAGGCAGTTGGCAACCTTAGAGCTAATCCATAGGGTTCAATATTGTGGCGTAACAGCAAGGACTAGACAGCGTATAGAGAATCCGCTTTTAATAATTAAACTTGCTATCACACACCGACACTAAAGGCACTCACACACCCCTTATCCCATTAATCGCTCTAGCTAACCCATTCACGCCATATACATAAAACAGCTAGACTAACTCATAAACAACACAATAACACATTATAACTAATTATAAACTATTTCATAAATCATAACACTTAATAACTCTTTAAGAACATGAACAAATTACCCACCGCACTGCACTCTGGGAGGTCCTGGTCATGCCCACGTTCCAGTGACGGATGTCACAATATGCCATCGGTTCCACCCTAGAACAGCTTCAGCTCTTCTGGGAAGGCTGTCCACAAGGTTTAGGAGTGTGTTTATGGGAATTTTTGACCATTCTTCTGGAAGCACATTTGTGAGGTCACACACTGATGTTGGACGAGAAGGCCTGGCTCTCAGTCTCCGCTATAATTCATCCCAATAATGTTCTATTGGGTTAAGGTCAGGTGCAGGCCAGTCAAGTTCATACACACCACACTCTATCATCCAAGAGGAAGGGGCCAGCTCTAAACTGTTACCACAAAGTTGGGAGCATGGAATTGTCCAAAATGTCGGCATGCTGAAGCATTCATACACCTGTGGAAATGGAAGTGATTGGAACACCTGATTCCGAGAGCTGCCGGTTGCACCGGCTTGCCCGTGCCCTAAACTAGGATTAAGTGGTTATAGAAAATTAATGAATGATTAAATTTGAAATATGCAAAAAAAATATTCTTTATAATATATATCCATTAAATGGTTGACACCCTTAGTGCAATGAAATGTAATGAAAATCTAGTATCAATTTACTTATTCAGTGTAAAACCTGGGCCGGTGTAGGTGACCACAAGCTGATACTCTTTTTTAACCTTTATAGTAGTAATGCTTAAAAAGCTCAGCTCACATGGATATATTGTGGAGCAGGGTAGGAGTGCTAAAATTGCTTGTTTCCGAGAATAGAAAACTCCTTGGCAGCAGTCAGCCAAAAACTGTCAAAAGTTAGATCAGCAAAGCTCAGCTTCAGATAACGATTTTGTTTCAGTTCAGTTATTTCTTCCTCCTCCTGAAAGTCATGTCCCTTTCAACTGGCACTTTCCACCTGTTGTTTCCAGAGTAGCACCTTTAACCAAAATCCCTGTATTTTATCTGTACTTGTAAGCAGGTTTTCATTTCATTTCTTTGCATTTATAAATTCAGGTCAGTCAGATGTTGGAATATATATGCCAGATATGCTAGTCCTACACCCCACTCATCACTTGAGAGCAACTTATCGTTCTTCTCATTTGCCAAAAACACTTTAAATTCCTGCCACAGCTCATAAAGCCAAGTAAAAACTTTGCCTGAGGACAGCCACCGGACCTTCATATGGAGCAATAACAATTTATGCTCTGCTCCTATTTTCTTACTAAATGACGCAAACATGCAACTTTTTACAGGTCTCGTCTTTACAAAGTTTATCATGTGCACACTGTCTTCCAGTACAGGGACAAGGTGTGCTGGTAATGTTTTGGAAACAAATGCTTCCTGGTGCAGAAAACAATGCTTTGCAATAACATATGGATTTTGCTATTTTACTCTGGTTACAAATCCTTTGGTGATCCCAGCAAGGCAGCTGCTCTGTCGGTGCAAACAGTCTTGCCTTCTTGCCACTACAGGGTATTGTTTAAGGTATTCTGACGCAAATTATATTCTCCTGTTGTTCTTTTTGGCAATTTCTTGCAAAACAGAAAGTTTTCTCTGATTGTGTCTCCGTCAACAAAGTGCACATTTGCCATAAGAGTCACATGTGCACTGATCTCCATAGATCAAATTGCAATGCAAATTTATTACTGATGCGCAACGTTCTCCTCAATGTCTTGAATACATCTGGACAATTTTGCAGGCAGGCATAGCTTTATGAGTTTTTTATCTTGGTGGTGTTTCTCAATAACGCTGCCTGTTTCCCAGTCTGTTTACACAGTTGAACAAAATCTTCTGTATTTAAGGTTACTTTGAAACATGGAACGGTTGGATAACTTTTCCCTGCACACCAGGCAAAGCATATCTGGTGTACTTGGCTCCCGAATAAGTAAAGGATAATTTCATTGTACTGTCTTGTGCTAAACCTTTTTGCTTTCTTCTAATCAGTACTCATGCTAGGCCCTTTATCTGTTTCTTTTGATAAGCCACGTGGAAACTGTCTGTCAAGCTGCAAAAACCACAAGGATTTTTCATCTAATCTCTTTGTATCTTCATACGTCCACATTCTTGCTTTTCTGCTAATTTCACCTGATTCATTCACAGAAATGTATCTGGTTCACAGAGACACATATTATACTGTATGATATAATCTGTCACTCATTAGGCATGTTACAGAATCATAGAAACATTAAATATTTTTAAAAAATAATATTTATCATAGGGCGACACTGTAGCACAGTGCATAGTGCTGTGGCCTTACAGCAAGAAGTTTCCTGGTGTAAGCCCCGGGTGAGACAATTTCTGTTTTGAGTTTGCATGTTCTCCAAAATTTTCAAATTTTCCTCCCGCATTCCAAAGACATGCATGATTGGTGTCTCTAAATTACCTGTTAGTGTTTGATTGTGTGTGTATGCACTATGATGGCTTGTCGCCCTGTGTAGCGTTGTTTCTGTCCTCACACCCTGAGTTGCTGGATGGGCACCAGCATCCTCGTGACCCTAAAACTACGATTAAGCGGGTTTATCATTTTCTTTTTAATGCTGATAATAGAAAATAATAGAATATAATTCAAGAGAAGCAAATATGATGCTATAGAGGTAGACATGCTTTCCTGCTGGACCTGGTTCTACAAAGTGTTTTTTTATTTATTCAATAATAAAAAGGTTGGAACTCTAGAAGCAAACATACAAATGTAAATGGTTACATTTTTCATTATCTCTCATAGCCAAAATTCCAGCTTCCAGGTTCAAAGTCACTAAGCCATTGATAGTTGCAAATTTATAATGGGACTAACTAAAGTAGTGTTATTTAAGCGAGTCTATTTTTAATTCTCATTGCATTCAGATCTTTTTCAGATTACCCGGCATGATGATTCCAAACTAGTGATCCTTGTATTGATGCATGCTTAATGATCCCAGAAATTATTACAATTACAATGACCATGTGTGTAGTTCATCCATTTCATCCATTCCTGCATCAGTTTAATGTTTAAAGGCACACTATTAACTTTTGACCATATTAAAATATTACAATATACACACACCACCCACTTTAGGTACATTTTGCTAGTAAAAGGTTGGACCCTTTGTTCTGAGGTTGTCCTCAGAACTGCCTTAATTTTTCATGACATACTTTCAACAGAGATGGTATATTGCATTCTTTGTTTGTAACAATACTTAGTTGAGGCTCCTTTTGCTCGAATTACTGCAGCAATGCAGGGTGGCATGAAGTTGATCAGTCTGTGGCACATCTCAGGTATTATGAGAGCCAAGGTTACTCCAATAGTCGTCTTTAGCTGTTCTGCACTGTTACTTCTGGCGTATCGCACCTTCTTTACAGTACCCCATAAATTTTATATAGTGTTAAGATCAGGTGAGTTTGCTGGACAATTAAGGACAGGGATACCATGGTCTTTAAACCAGGCACGTGTAGGCTCGGCACTGTGTGCAGCTGGAGTAAGTTCTTCAAGAACCATAAAAATCAGACATATGCAAGACATGGGTTTCAGCAGTCGCATTTCTTGTGTCGAGCCACTTTTGAACCAAAAAGTAATCTAAAGATAAAAGGGACTGGACTGCTACTGAATGGTCCAAAGTTAAGTTTTCTGATGAAAGTGAATTTTGCATTTCCTTTGGAAATCCTGGTCCTAGAGTCTGGAGGAAGAAAGGAGAAGCACAGAATCCATGTCTAGTTAAAAGTTTCCACAGTCAGTGATGGTTTGGGGAGTCATGTCATCTGCTGGTGTTGGTCTAATGTGTTTTCTGAGGTTCAAGGTCAACACAGCCGTCTACCTGGAAGTTTTAGCACACCTCATGCTGCTAACCAAGTTTTGGGAGATGCTGATTTCATTTTCCAACAGGACTTGGCACCTGCACACAGTGCCAAAGCTACAAGTACCTGGTTTAAAGACTATGGTATTCCAGTTCGTATTTGTCTAAAAAAATCATCTGACCATAACACTATAGAAAATCTATGGTGTACTGTGAAGAAGATGCGATACGCCAGGCCCAACAATGCAGGACAGCCGAAGATCACTATCGGTGCAGCCGTGGCTCTTGTAACACCAAAGCAGTGCCATAGACAGATCGGGTTTATGCCATGCCACATTGATGCAATAATTTATGCAAAAAGAGCCCCAACTAAGTACTGAGTGCTGTTCATGCTGATACGTTTCATGTTCATACTTTTCAGTTGGCCAGTATTTCTAAAAATCCTTTTTCTGTATTAGTAAAATTTGAATTTTTTGAGATACTGAATTTGGGTTTTTTATTAGTTGTCAGTTATAATCATCAAATCAAAAGAAATAAACACTTGAAATAAATCAGTCTGTGTGTAATAAATGTGTATAATATACAAGTTTCACTTTGGAAATAAATCATGATATTATAATTTTATGACCAGCACCTGTAAAACACACTCTCTAATAGCATGGTGTGCTTGACAAAACTAGAAATGTATTTTTCCCACATTTCATTGAGAATAAAAAAAATTGTCTGCATGAATTATTCTTTTCTTCCTATTGGCTGTTATAGCTTTTTATTTTAGCATGCAAAAGCATAGTCTGTTAGTTATAGTCTGTTATATATAGACAGTGTGTGTGTGGAAGATAACAGGTTGTGTGCATAAACTGCTCTATGGGCTTCTGTGTGTGAAGTGTCTCTAAATGCCAGTGAATGAATTAAAACCTGTGAGCAAATGCCAGTGCTTAGGCACACAGTATAGACCTCTTGTAGCCTGGCCTTTTGATCCAATGCAGTTTTGAGTTACTAGTTCTGTTAATTAAACAGCCTAGTCCAACAAGCTCTCTCATAATGAAAAGCAGACACACTCATCCAGTACCACTATCACTAAAACCAACAATAAACTAGGCTTTCTCTGATCTTTAGCTGAAAGGTGCTTTCCGGCCCTTTCTACACGACAGTGTCACTTTAATTAAAGCTTTTAGCGGCTGGATGACAAACATTTTATTATGATGGGCCATAAAGGTTGAGAAGGATCTGATGCCAATCCCAGCGTGACACTGACTCATTCCATCTAATATAAAACAAGTGATGGTCCGTACTTGTAGAATTTATGAATTTGAGACTTCTAAAGTACACTTTTAAAGGTGGTGTTTTTGCAACTCAGTTGAGCCTGTAATGGTGGGTGGGAAAACGGATGTGCGTATATCTGTGTTTTGAAAGCGAGAGGGATAAAAGAGAGCGAGAGAGGGTGGAACTGTTTATTCTTGCATGTGCAGCTTGTTTTTCCCACTGTGCTTCTACTGCAGGTGCAGACTGCAGCTGCAGCTCTGCCACATATGCCAGTAGCATGAATCACCCCTAATAAAAGCATAATAAACGCATATCGATGGCAGGAAAGCAAATGGTAGGGGCCAAAAAAACAGTGTTTTTTGTTGTATGGCAGGTGAGGTTAGCAAAAAAAAATCACTGCTTGCTGCTGAACATATAACCCGAGGCACATGACTGAGATGAAAATGATAAAATGAGCAAATAAAATAAAGAGGACCGCACAAGCAGAGCAAATGAATGGCTTAGCCAAGTACTGGATTTTTGTTGTTACCTACCAGAGAATTTTTGGAAAAGATATTAGTCGGGTTTGTCTCATGCTTACATCTCCCTAAATAAATAGTGCCTAAAGCTGACAAGTTTAATCCTAATGTTTGGGGTCACGGGGCAGCCGGGGGCCCACCCGGCAACTCTGGGTGTGAGGGCAGGAATAACCCTAGATAGGGCGCTAGGACACTAATTAACCTATCATGCATGCATTTGGAATGCAGGAGGAAAACAGAGTACCCAGAGAAAACCCAGGCGAAAACAAGGGGAAAATACAGTATGCAAACTCCACCCAGGGCTCAAACCCGGGATCTTCTTGCTGTGAGACCACAGCACTATAAACTGTGCCACCGTGCTGCCCACACACACATATATATATATAACTTTAAAATAGTCTGCTTCACAGAGTGAGTCTGCACCAAATAATATTGCCATCGCTTAATGGTTTCCTATTCAGCACAATTCTGTAGTTCCTGCTGAGATGGTGTGCCTGCACTTGATTTCAAAAATACCCTTGCCTAGTGTTTACCTGGGAAAAATTTGGAGGAATGGATATAATGTGTTTAACAAAATGTTTATATAAACTAAACAGATTTTTACTAAAAGATGTGAAAAGATGTTTTTTTGTCATCACTGTCACTTTTAAAACATTTTGCCAGTCTTTTAGGGCGGCACGATGGTGCAGTGGATAGTGCTCTGGCCTTATAGCAAGAGGACCCGGGTTCTATCCCCGGGGGGCGACCTGGGAATTTCTGTGTGGTGTTTGCATGTTCTCCCCGTGTCCGTGTGGGTTTTCTCTGGGTGCTCTGGTTTCCTCCCACAGGCCAAAGACATGCACACTAGGTAAATTAGATATGCTACATTGTCATTCTAGGTGAATTGGGTGAATCACCAAAAGGGTGAGGGTTCTGTCACGAAGGGCATCCGGCATAAAAACATGTGCCAGATCCTAATGCAGGGGACTTGCTGTGGTCACCCCTGTTGACAGGGAAAAAGCCGAAAGATGGAAAAAAAACATTTTGCCAGTCTTTTGCCTTTAGTAAATAAAGCCTGGAGCCATCTCCGAGTTATAGCCTTCCTACTACATGCCAGAATAATCTTTATCAAATATTTATGCTTGTAAGGGACCTGATCATCTATTTTACCCAGCTATAGGGTAATGCATGAGTAGTCTCAGTTTAGTTCCATTATTTTATTTATTTTATTGTCTATTTCCCTCCAATAGGGCTGGATTTTTTGGCATTCCCAAAACATATGAAAAAGGCAGTTGTGTTATTTTGTTGTGTTTGGGTGTTACCAATATTTTTGATAAAAAACTTGTACACAGTATATATAAAAATCAGCTACTGCTCTGCCCATGCAATAATCAATGACAGCTCTGAATTTCAAAAAGTCTGTGAGATGGGTAAAGAAACTACTTGAAAAGGAGCACAAAAAATCTCCAAAAGAAGTCCTAAAAGGATAAAGGTTCATGTCTAAGCGGTACAAATGTAAATAGCAGCTCAGAATAAAACCTTTATAAAAAGATCATATGAAAGCTTGTTTGCAGATAGATAAATGCATTGAAAGACATTTTGAAAATGTATGTATTTGCCTTTTTAAAGATTAAAATAAATTCCATATCCAGATTGCAGATCATTTTCGACTCCTTCGCGTAGAAATGCACCTATGCCAATAAGCTAGTCATTTTTATGATTGTTAAAATATGCATAACAAACTCACTTGATGAAGACATTTTGACAAACCCAAGTCACTTTTTGTCCTGATCTCATAAAAATTATATGTGCATCCACGCCATGACTTAGCACCAAAACATAACCTCAATGCTGGATTATATTTAAATTAACAAAGCATAATATATGAGGTGTACCTCATGGTGTTAACACAGGTTGGAATGGCATTCAAACAAATCCTCTAACATAAGAGTTTGTTTGTAAAAAGCAACTAACGCCAATGTGATTTTTTTTGTTAACATGGTGCCCAATCTTATAAATATGCTTTGCCAAAGGTAAGGCATTGCAGATTCATGATTATTATCTGAAAATATCAAGCTTGGCTAATCAGATTGCGGCTGATTTTATTCAATTTTTCTGTGTTATCTCTGAAAAAGTTATAACATCTTTCCATTTCCAAACTTTGTTCCTATTTTTAACAGCCATTAATCTGATTTACAGTAGGTGGCAGATTTGGTAGTTATCATGTCATGTCACTTTACGTCATAGCTTATGTGAAACATGTTCATGCTCAAGGTTTTTTTTTAAAGTCTGGCTAGGAGTTTAGACATATTTCCCAGTTTTATTGTAATACTTAACTCTTACTAACTCTTCTTCTTCTTCTTTCGGCCTCTCCCTTTTATCAGGGGTTGCCACAGCGTGTCATTCTTTTCCACCTCACTCTGTCCCCTGCATCTTCTGCTTTCAC
>JAOUQV010000012.1:5662136-5678508 GCA_028565295.1 Aspidoras spilotus | reverse complement strand
CCCCAAAGTGGCTCTTGATACATCACAAAGACTTGTCTTGGTCACAGATGCGCCAGCAAGACGTGCACCAACAATTTTGAACTCTAGTATGTCACCCACAATGTTGTGTGCATTGCAATATTTTGAGCAAATGAAACCTACCACACGAAAATAACAGGTGTTTCAGTTTCATTGTCTAACCCCTGTATTAAAGGTTGTCTTAGAGGCGTTTAAAAACCAATTGACAAATTACAAATAAGGCGTGTTTATAGATAAAGATAACAAATGTTATGAGTTATTTATAATCCTTACATACAAAATAATATGAATGGAAAAGTGCCCTCCTCAATAATTTGCTTAGGGTTCCAAATTGTGAATGTCCACTACATTAAAGCGCACTTTCAGCATTGTTTCACATGCACAGCAAACCATTACTTAAAATTTTAGAAAAAGTCAGTTTAAGTTCTACTGTATATTCGAGTTATCACTTTTCTCTGGGTCAGTGTGGGTGGAATGGTTGCTGGTGCATGCATCCTGCATATTTTGCAGTAAACCCCCAAGACTGTGTGCTTCAAAAACAAACTGTGGTATGTAAATAGATTTGTTCATGTTAGCCTTTTAAATATTATAATTGCTTGCCTGGAATAAGGGTTATGTTTATGGTGGTGATTTTTATGTTGATCTTATTCTGAATCCTGTTGATAGCTTGTTGGCAAAATATGAGGATGGACACCTCAGGGAGTTTTTCCTTGCCACTGTTACTCATCTGGGATAAAACGTTTTCTGTAAAGCTGCTTTGGGACAATGTCCATTGTTAAGCACTTTATAAATAAGATTGAATTGAATTTGACATGGCAATAGGTATGGTGGTGACGGTCAACTTAACAAAGATATAGATATACAATACTATTACTGATAAAAGCCTTGGTTTGGTCATTAGCCTCATATGGATGTGAAGCCTTGACACTGAAGAAAACAGAAGAAATGCGTTTTAGGCTTTTGAGAGCATGTGTCTCCAGACGGTGTTGAAGATCTTGTGGATAAAGATGATAATCATTGTGCAAGGCTACAAGATGGCCATAACATAAAAGTTGTTTCTAAACCAATTCAAGAAGTTACATTATTAGAATCATAAAATGAGGCTTCCACATAAGAACATTGAAGGAAGCGTAAAGTCAGAAGACATAGAACACTGAGGATAATTTGGATGGACAACATCACAATGTGGACTGGA
Organism: Aspidoras spilotus; assembly: GCA_028565295.1. Taxonomy (NCBI): domain Eukaryota; kingdom Metazoa; phylum Chordata; class Actinopteri; order Siluriformes; family Callichthyidae; genus Aspidoras; species Aspidoras spilotus. The sequence continues at coordinate 5,677,295 of JAOUQV010000012.1, read as the reverse complement.
TTGGGGCCTGATTTCTACAAGCAACCTGAAACAGAGGGCATACAGCCATCGCAAGGCAATACACAAAACAGTACAGCATTAAATTAAAGAATCTTTAAATTAGCACAATGTTATATGTTTAATCCTATGGGAAATTTCAAATATCCAAATATTTTCAGGGCTGCACGTTGGCGCAGTGGGTAGCACAGCTGTTTCACTGCAAGAAGTTTTGATTCCTGTGTAGGGTGTTTCGAATCCTTTCTATGTGGTTTACCTTTTCCTCCCAGTCTTGTGCCCAGTGTTGCCCTAGATTTAAGTGGGTGTAAACAAGTGGGAATTAGCAAAATGTTTAAATGTACATGTACACACTTTAGAGATGTTTTAATTTGATAACTTTATAATGCTAAACTATCATCGATTTTGCTCATTGTAAAAAAATCCAAAATAAATTGTTACAATAAAAGGTCAGCTTGCAGTTTTTAGTGTGAAGGAACATATCCAGTGAGATTGAAACAATCCATCACTTTCTTATAACACATATTGTCCGTTTGTTTGAAAAATTTTTACAACTATAACAATTCAGTTTTATTTCAAAAAACGTTTTTGAAAAGTAGCTTATAAAGGACATAAAGTTCAGATCTAATTCAGAATAATTTTCCACTCTAATGAGAAAGCTGGGGCAACATGGAAATGAAAAACCTATTGAGATGATAAGAGAAAGAAACCTTAAGAGAGAGCAGACACAATAAAAAGACCCATCCTCATATGTGTCACATTGCATTGCTCTATATTAAAAGCGACTAGATACAATTTTATAAGCAGTTAATTCACTACCGGATTTAAATAAAGTCTATTTTAGTAAATTCATCAACTGATTGTAAAACTGTTCATGACCAATACAGTCCAGCTTTTATAGTAACACGGAAAATACTGTACCAACTACAGTCCAAAGCCATATTCATGGTTTTGAAGTGTATCTCTATATTGTCCATCATTGGGATATTATGCTGTCCACATGTGGCATTCAAATGAGGCAAGTTTGTTTTTTGGTGATAGGAGCATTTAAGATAAATGGACCTTATACTACTTTCAGTGGGTTATAAATTGTTTTAATTTAATACATTTGATTCCAATAAGCATAAATGTTTTGAGGCAATGTTTTCTGATTCACAAATCACTAAATCTTTCACCTGTGGAAAAGACAAAACCAGCTTCATTAAAATATTTGGTCTTGCCCCCATACTTGCAGAAATGTGTCTGTTTGTGCTTATGTATGATGAAAGATTAAACCAATTTACAAAAAACAGACATCCATGTCCGATTTTGGGAGGCTGGTTGTGTCCATGTATCTTCATGGCATTAAACATGTTCAAAGTTATATTAGAAGTACATTAAAAGGTATTACAATTAGACTTGGTAATACCTGCAGAAACCCTGTGTCTCAGAATGTGTAGCTCAGCAAAGTCTGCAAAGTGACAGGGTGCAAGCAGGGACTACAGATAACTACTTTATGACGGAATAGCTAAATGGAAAAGCCAGACAGTAATGCAGAAGGTTAAGAGAGAGTCCTGAGATATATAGCCACTGTACTCTTAATAAACCATTTTTTGCAATAATGGGATAATTGTAAATCCAGTAATGTCACTGCATTGCAGGCTGAATGTGCTATGTCAGCATATTACCTGCATGTTGTTTCATTATAACAGTTGTGTAGAATGTCCAAGTGAAGGCATGTTCTAACTCTCTTTATTCTCTTACCCTTTCTTTCTTCTTTACCTTTTTCTTTTCTATTATTTCTATCTTCTCTTACGGATGAGCTACACCTAATAGGGCGGAGGAACTAGGAGAGGTCAGCAACCCTGCGCCTGCCAGATTCCCTCTGACTTCCCATTTACTTTATTTTTATGTTAAATGCAATATATTATTGTTAGTTATAGAACTATGTATTAAATGTATACACAGCGGTATTGGTCCTCTGCATTTAACCCATCGGTGCAGTGAAACACATGAATACACAAACAAGGTGAAATGAGTACACGTGCCCAGAACAGTGAGCAGTGCCTTGCTCAAGGGCACTTCAGCCATGACTTGTCATTACTTGGAATGCAGGACTGCCCCAAAAGGCATTTTCTTCCTTACTTACTCAGGGAGTTTTTCCTTGCCATCGTTACTTACCTAGGATAAACTGTTTTCTGTGAAGCTGTTTTGGGACAATATCTATTGTTAAAAGCACTTTATAAATAAAATTAAATTGAATTGAGGACATTGTCTGTTACGAGTTTATAAACACATGCAAATATAGAGACAGGGTTTTTTATTTATTATTTTTTTTAATTTACATTGGGCTTTTTAGGCCATGTTGCAGTACCTAGTTCAAAATTAACCATCATAACATGAAAAAACATTTCATATTCACTTAAATTAAATTAAATTAAAGTAAATGTTATTTAATTTACGGGCAAGCCGGACAGCTACTGTGGCAAGGAAAAACTCAATGAGATGATAAGAGGAAGAAACCTTGGGAGAAACCAAACACAGAGGGAAATCCCATCATCAGATGTGTATCTTTATCAATTAAAATGACATGAAATATAAGACAGATCCAAATAATATTTGCAAATATGACATATTTTCTTAAATCTGCAGTAAATATCTAATAATAGGCCCAGATGTAAACACTTTTTTATTACTTTCCTTTTGTTTACTGCAATGCTGCTAGTTAAGTGGTCTCCTAATTTAGTTTTGCAAATGTTATGGTATTAGACAGGCTGCTCCTTACTGTTGTGTAGATACAGTAGATTTGTGCTTATGATTCTGCCCAAAATTAAACAACAGATCTTCTGGACTACTTCTCTACCCAGTACTATTGTGAGTATTCTAATAAAGTAGCACAAAAGAGGGTTGGAAAGATTAATGAGTGATCTTTGGAAGATGATACATGTTGAATCAGACAGGTTAATGTGTTTGATTATGTTGCATGAGGTGACAATAAACTAACTGATGTTATTCCAGCTATAATTCACAAATTTCACATTGTACTTAATCTGCTGTATTAGCAGATTACAGGTTCTTTGCATTACAAAATGCATTTTACAAATTTCACAAATCATATACTGAATAATTTTTACCCGGCTGCAGACAAAATTTAACTCTAAATGATATAACAATAAATTATGCTATATACTACTGTCTAATAAATCTGGCTAAACTCTATGAGACAGATGCAAGTTGACAACAACCATTAATAACATATAGTATTTTATTTTATATGTACATTTTTTCAGCTGTGTTACATATCACGGTTGTATTTCCCCATTTCCAACAGGGCTCACAAAGAAAAGATAATATCATTTACTAGAGTTTCCAGGTTTCGGATGAATTGTAAAGTTAATCACATGTTAAAAGCCATACTCAACAATATCCATATTTTAGTCCTTGGAAGATGAAGACAAATTATTTTCCTATTTAACATTAGCATGGTTAAAGGTTTGCCCAAAGGTATAAGCAAATCCTCTGCTCCTTTCTTTCTCTCAGTAAAACTTATATTACTGCTCGTGTTAGTTCTCATTATAGATGCATCGCTAATTCTGGCTAATTACCAGTTGGTCCAACTTTATCATGTCAGGGAACAATGCCCACAAGGTGGCAAAAATATTATGAAAGTTGGCCTGTGCTGCAAAATAGGCTCCACTAGTGCTTCCAACTTGTATCAACCACACGTGGCCAGTCGCTGTGCGCCTATGATATTCTGTGATATCGTGGTACAGGAACAGTTTAGTGCAGCTGTTACTGAAACACTGGCACCACACCTCTGGGCTCCAGCTATCTGTCTGCTTATTTAAGAGGTGATAGTAACGTAACCACCAACTGGTGACACTTTATTAGTGATCATATAGCGCCGACCAGTTGTTTGTGATCCAGTGATCGTTCAGTGTATATGCATACTTATTCATTTTCTATACCCACTTAATCCTAGTTAAGGGTTCCCGGGAAAGCTGGCGCCTACTCTGCAACTCTGAGAGCGAGGGCAGGAACAACTCTAGACAGGGCACCAATCCATTATATGGCACACACAATCACACATATACAGTATTTACACTCTAACAGCCAATTTAGAGACATCAATTAGCTATAATACATGTCTTTTGAATGTGGGAGGAAAGCAGGGTACCCGGAAAAAAACTGCAAGGGGAGAACGTGCAACGACCTGGGGCTCAAACCCGGATCTTCTTGCTGTGAGGCAACAGCACTATCCACTGCACCGCCGTGCCGCCTGTATACGCATACTATATTTATAAAAAGTCAAACAAACGGGGTCATAATTGTTTCGGTGGAATGCTGAGAGTTATAAAGGTGGACTTTTATATGTATAATGGCTAATATAGTGGTATAGATACCTTTATGAAAACAGATAAAGAGTTACTGAACCACATCAAATCCTACAAGCTACATTATGGTCATGTGATGAGACTTTCCACATCAAGGCGTTAGATTGGTACAGCAATACTAGGTAGAGGGCACTGGAGGAGGCACCCTCATCTGTGCAGCTAATCATCAGGCATATGACACGGTATAATGACTTTATATAAAACTCCATTCTCACTTTTATCATATAAAGATACTCTGAACTGTGTTAGAGTGAACTGGGCCCTGATGACATATTTAGTATCAGTCAAATTTTGGATCAGGTATGAAATGTATTTGAGGCCAATTCAGAACTACCAGATATTTGCTGTGATTTTGAGCCAAACCACTGTGTAGAGCATAGACATAATAGATACCATGTGAACATTCATGGCAACTACTATGTGCTAAGTTCAGGCAGATTTGCTTCCAGACAGATTTAATGCATTGATTAGCTCTTTAAAACATCCGGATACTGTAAAACATATTGATGTGTGATTCTTTGGGCAACACATTATATTGGTTTAAGGAGATGTTAAGGGGCATGTGTAAGTGCAACTTAAAAAAGTGTCACGTTCTTTGCACAGTTACAAATTTTGTTAATCGGTTACGTGCTCTTTGTACACGCTTTACATTTGCTGCAGCTCACACACCGAACAAGCTGCAGATAGCCTGGAGCTTTAAGAGCGCATTCTGTATCAACCACGGCTGGTTTTGCAAGAATCAGCAAAAAAAATAATAATCTAGCCAATAGTGCTGGCTTTGGGACCGCGCTTTAGCGGAAAGGACATCCTGTACCAACTGGCTTGCTTCCGCGTCAAACCCGCAGCACAGCCGAGCTCAGTGGCTGCCGCGAGTGGTGTGCTTTCCTTGAACCCATCCTGATTGGACGATCGAAATGTCTATACTCTATTAATTTTCCCGCCTTCTTTTTTTTTCGTGGGACGTGTCCTTGTTTTTCTCAATCGAGGCGGGCAGGGCGAGGGCAGGTTTCTGCTCGTGCTCCGAATGGCGCCTGCAGTAAGCTGTGCATACAACAAAATTATATTATTTTTCCATATACACTTCAGGTTAAAATAGCCAAGTGGCGAGTTTCTGAACCGAAAGACACTCACAGTGTCACCTCCTATAAGCGTCAAGACGTTGAAATACGATCAGTTTCAAGTTCAAAACTGTCTTTAACCGCGAGCACAATCACGTCATGTCTATGGGGTGCAGGGTAGTGAGTATTTTACAGAGATGATAGCATTCAGTTGGTATTTATTACTTACAGCGGGTTCATGCTTATAGGTAAGCCTAGGTGGCCATACCTCGAAGCGATATAGAGCCAGTTTGGACACTGTAAGCAAAAATTTAAAGACAACATAACCATTATATTACAAGTGTTTATATTTTCTTTGTAAAGTTCACATCATTTTTGTTAGTTTCAAAATATGACCATTTAAAATATATGTCATGTAATTTGGGGTAATTTTCCAGAACTGGGTCATATTTGATTATTAAAAATGCAAAGTTTGTACATTTCTAATGTATTAGTTTGTAAATCTTTAGGGGCATGACTGTCATAGAGCCTCATGCAGTTGCCTGCAGTCCCTGGTGGCATGTGTCCATTATGTCCATATTTCTGGCTGCAAGGAAATACAAGAAAGACTGACAGTATAAAATACCGAGATTACAGCATTATATTTAATTTGTCACTCGTTTTGTACAAATTCTTACACTACAAAATATATCTCTACATTAACTAGATGTAGTGTAAAACCCTTGATAGCCATTTGGAGCTTAAGGTTAGTAATGGTGTATAAAATACCTGGTCACATTATGGACAGGCTGTATATAATTTGCTTAAAGCTTATAAAAAGATACATTGTAAATATTTTGTGTTGTGTGTATTAATGATTAATAATTCACTAAAGCAAAATGTGTGTTTAAAGTGTTAAATAAAAGTGGGCAGTATATAATATTTGCATATTGATGAACACACATTAAGTCACATGTAGAGGGTATATAATTTTTTATTAATCATCTCTTTAAACAAGCAATACAAAATCCACATCAAAATTTAATATAGGCTCAGTTTGCACATATGCACAATTTGTGTTGAAAATTTGAAAATACACTTTTCAATTAAAAAAGAAAAAAAAATCCACTTTGGATAGCCATGAATATAAAAAAAAAAAAAAAAGCTTGACATAAATAAGTTAGTATAATTTCCTCAGTGTTTTTACAATGCAATATACACAGGTATACTTTAGAATTTTACACATGCAGTGTAACGTCTAGATTTTATTAAATGTTTGGTTTTTTTTGGGAGCTGATAGTGGAAAATCATGTTCAACATGAATATGTGTGATGGCAAATAACTGGTCTATTTAACCATATACAAATACCTTTACCCAGTGTTAAAATGTATAACCTAAAATGTATATGGTGATTCCCCCCAAAAAAAATAAAAATATAAAAAAATAATGTTGTTAATTTCAGTTTCAGTAGGCTTTGTCATTCATGCACAAATTTCCAAACATAATCTAGGGAGGAAAACTATAGAGGAATAAGCCAGGGATATAATAATACTGTGAAACACTGTCAAAACCATAAAACCACACCCTAAAAAAAGTAATATCCCTGTCTGAATGTCTTTTGACTTTGGCAGTTTTTTTTTTTTTTTTTTTAAATAAACTTCACATAATTAAAGTACCATACACACTTCTATGGTATCCCCAATATTACAAAAGTAGTAATAATTAAAACTGTAATGACAAATATACCTATTGAAGTCTCAAATTGTTGGTGTTTCTATTAAACATGAATTTACCTTCTATGGAAGCTATATCAATGAAGGACATTTGTCCATTATGATATGGTTACCACAATTTTCTGAATAAAAATAAAATTAAGCTTGGGGATTACTGGGTTAGTTTTGAAAACTGCACAGCAATTCTTCAAGTCATTCACACAATATGTTTTTTTCTTATAACTTTATATTTTAATATGCTACATATAATTATGTACATAGGTAGTAAAGACAAAAGCAAAAAGAAAACACCACTGCTACATTGTCTGCTGTTGAGGCAAATGTCTTTGAGTGCCAAAACTTTAGTGTATATAAAAAAAAATTAAATCAGTGCTTCTACTGCCTTGCACATCCTCGTAATAGGAAATGCTCTTTTTTGCTTGCTGTTGTCCCTGTTTACTTCATAAAGCTCTTTAAAGGAGAAATGCAAATTCTTCATCTCCCTGAAGGAAACAGAATAACAAGGTGTACTTAGCTTTTAAGAAATGAAACACACACACACACAGTATCTCTGTAATTAGCATCATACAAAATATTTTAAAAACTGTGGAACACTTAAGCTTTGCAAACGATTTTTAAAAGGTCCTCTAGGAACAAGTTAATAAGCTACAATGGATGCATGTACCAAAGCATGTGTACAACGTTGCTCACGCGCACACGCACACATACACACATAAACACGCAAATGTGTCGATGACGTGTTACTACACTGAACTACTGCAGTGCAATAGGTTTGTTTACCACACCAAAGCCCCTTTAGCAATGAAACGCAGGCTTCCTGTGATAAACTTACACATGCAAAAGGTTTGAACTATTATAACTTTTAAGTGTGAAGCTCATCATTTCCTTCAATGCAAACACCACAGTTTTCGGGGATACATGTTGCTATTGTTACATCCAAGTCTAAATGGAACCCACCTTTGACTGCATGTCCTGTTGTTTTACGTGTTGTCGTCTGCTTTTCTGGGTGTCTGCTCTGCTCTTTCCTGGGTGTTGCACTCTTCCTCTCCATGGTTCACTCTTTTACTCTGCCGCAGAGAATCTGAACGTGAAAGGGAGACGCGGTTAGGCGTTTGCATGTGCGCAAATATCAATTTCTAACGCGTTCTTTGCGTATGTTTCCCCTCGCAAAGAGTCACATTTCATACTGCTTTGTAGACTGCATGTGTCTAACTAACAAAGTATTACAGGAAAGAGCAAGAGATAAGAAACACAGTCTTGAATAACACAGACCAAGCAGGCACTGGCTATAAATGCATTTCAAATGTTAATTGTCGGTCTTCAAACAAAAGCCAGCGTGAGCGTCGAAACGTCAAAACAACGCAGCCAGATGTTTTAAGGGCTCGCGTGCGCTGTAAAGCGACAAATGTCACGCACGTCAAAAAAAAAAATAAGGAATACAATTTCAGAAGCCGAAGACCCTATATCCTGCTGCATTTACCCGCTTCCTCCAGGGACGGTCTTTTCTTGGTCGCGCTGTGCGCTTTTTGGCAGTCCGTCTGGCTCCCGTTAAGATCCAGCGCCCGTTTGGAGTCACGGACCGGCCTGCTGTAAAGCTCCGGCACCTCTCTGGCGTCCACTGCCACCCACTCGTACCTGCCCGACTCAAGCGGCTTGTCCTTCACAAAGTCGAAGTTGTACTTCTCTCTGTTCGCCACTTCAGACTCCCGCAATTCGTCCTGATATGCTCGTCTTATATCCCCCGGGTCCGGCGAGCCAAACAGGTTCCTGCACACCGAGGGTCTAACATGTCCCTCCGGTCTCGGCTCCACGCGCTCCAGCGGCGGACTTCCATTAGAAAGACTCACGTCCGACATTTTGCCACATGAAACTTGGTAGGAAAACAAACAAGCCGCTGTCGAGATTACAGTTTATATCTCAAACACGTAATTATACTATTCCCGTAGTACAAATAAGACAAGGAGCAAGTCGGAGAGCGGGCATGCCAAATCAACAAACCCGCGGAAAAAAGCAGTGCAGTCGGAAGCAAAGAACAAGCAAAGCGCATGAAAATATACAGCTCCAGAGAAGTCTCTCCCGTCTCTTCGTAGTAATTCCTAAAGATAAAAACACCAAGTCATCCGAGCAACCAATATGGCGATCGCAAGTAAAAACAACTGAGGGGGAGAGAGGTAATGGCGAGGGCTATTTAAACACATGCAAGCTTTCATTGGTTGTAGAGCACGAGACCGCCCATTTTGTGAAAGAGAAGTGAAGCTGAACGCGGAGTGAAATGAGTGCACGGTCGCACTGCAGCTTTATCCGCCTCAGGCTTTTTCATCGCCGTGAAAATACCTGCGAAATGCACGAACGCTGTGTCAAAGTGCCACGCAATCCACACGATTACCACAACAGAATGCACACAGAATACATTAGCTCACATCTAAACATCCGCCAAAATAACACACCTACTCTGCGTGTTACAATATGACACAGCTGATACGTAAACATGCGACCTCTATAATGCTAATATTAAATGATTGAGATTAAATGAGTAGAGCGCACTGAAATAATTTCATAAGCCTCAATAACCGTTATTCAGCACCGTTTCAGTGTTTTATTGACACTGGAAATACAATATGGTGATTTGTAATTAAAATATATGAAATAAAAGATGGTAGACAAAGTAACATGTTATGAAAACTCTCAAATAATATCATGGGCCATAATATCTATTATGCAGCAATGATTTCACATAAGTACTCAACTCTTTCATTTAAAAGTAGTATTGTGTTACACTATGACACTGGTGAAACAGCAGTATTATCATTGGTAATAGAATGGTAAAAGTATAATATACATAAACACATGCAAAATATCCATTATGCATCAATTTTTTCATAATCACTACTCTTGTAACTAAAATTAACTGTGTGCTAAAATATATCACTGCTGATATTAAAAAAACAAATAGTTTTCCTTTTATTACTTTGATTAAATGTAATACAGTATGCCTAATGAAGCAAACAAAATAATAGGCTAGTATATCTCTGATACCAAATAAGATTTAATCCTAATATACTTCTAATTAAATACGGAAAATAATCTATTTACCTTTGAAAAATATAACTGTTATATAATGATACAAGTTGATGTATCTTAAAATACAGACACACACACACACACACACACACACTAGATTTCTTGATGTTTGGTTTAAAAGGTTTGTCAGTTGTGTAATATGGTTATTAAATGAATAGACTTATTTAGTGAATTTTTTTTAATTAACCAGGAAATTGAGCCTAAAATTGTATTATTTGTAAATTTTTGTATTATTTATAATATATGAATATATGCGTTTTATTTGTAGAAATTATTTTAAATATTTTTTTTAACGCAGTATTTTGTTTTTAATCAAACTACAGTGTGTGTGTATAGTAAAGAATGGTATATAAGTACAGTAATGTGTTTGTGTGTAAGTGTGTATGATGTTAATTCTAGACTACTTTCCTCTGACTTACTGTGCTTATTCACTGTGTTAAATCCTTTTGGTGCCAAGTCTGAGGTCATACTTGGCAGCAATCTTATCACACTCAGACTTTGTCACTATCAGAAGTAGTTTGGATCGCTGAGTCCTATCAGTTGTCCTTTGTTACTGAAGTTTTTTTGCAAGCTACACTAATTTAAGAAGGTCACAATATCGACAAGTGCTAACATTCATAGGCTTGCAGGAACATGTAGTTTCTAAAAGATTATTACCAATAGATATGACTAATCCTTTTCTTTCCTCATAAATTTAATTATGCTTCTAATGAGGAGAACGTGGGCCTAGGGGGTGTATTTAAAGGCAAGATAGTTGAATTTTGTCTCCTTATAAAGGGGTGCAATCAGACATTAGGAGCAAATTCAATAAGCCGTTGCCACAAAAATGAAGCTGCAAAAACAAATCCAAACAGCCTACATTTATATACAGTTGTGCCTTTGTTTTGACGATTTTTAGTGGCACTTTTTTGTTTCCTGTGCATTCTTTAAATAAGAACCTTCCTTCTTACCCCAGTCCCGCACAGTGAGGTAAAAGTTTCGGTGGCTAAAAACGAACAAATTCTTTTACTGACACCTAGTGGACACGACTGAACATTACAAAAGAAAGTACACTGTCTGGCTCGTTGTTTTATAAGTAAAAAGGATTGAAACTATTTTGTCATTTACAGTTATAAAACCTTGCTATTTACTGTGTAGTTAATATGCACCCGACAACTAATATTTTATCTTTTTCAGACTATTTAAATATCAATAACTGAAAAAACACCCGGCTAATAACATGTTTACTGTCCAATTTGCTAAATTACGGCGAACATAAGTCAAGTAAAAGATCCCAAAATGCCAAAATTCTTACTAGGCAAGGTGACCCATGACCACGTCAAAAGCTCTGCCAGTTCGCAGCTCACTTATAGGATCACCCACATATGTATGGACCACTGTATGGATTAAAATAAAGTCTCTCAAATACAGGTGCATCTCAATAAATTAGAATATCATCAAAAAGTTAATTTATTTCATTAATTCAACACAAAAAGTGAAACACATTATATAGTTTCATTACAAACACAGTGATATTTCAAGTGTTTCTGTTACAGTTGATATTTATGTCTTACAGCCAACGAAAACCTCTTTGGGTCTCAGAAAATTCGAATTTTTTATGTAAAACACATGCAAAGGCTTCCTAAGTGTTTAAAATGGTCCCTTAGTTTGGTTCAGTAGGCTACACAATCATGAGGAAGATATAGGCAGTCGTTGACACTCAAAAGAAGGTTATGCCACAAAAGTCACTGCTAAAGAAGCAAAGTGCTGTATCCAAACATATTAATGGAAAGTTGAGTGGAAGGAAAAAAGTGTGGTAGAAAAAAGATGGACAAGCAATCAGGATAACCTCAGCTTTAAAAGGATTGTAAAGAAAAGGCCATTCAGAAATGTGCAGGAGCTTCACAAGGAGTGGGATGCTGCTGGATTCATTACTACAAGAGTCAACCCACAAGGACGTATCCAGTACATGGGCTATAACTGTTGCATTCCTTGCATCAAGCCACTCATGACCAAGAGACAATGCCAGAAGCGTCCTACCTGGGCCAGGGAGAAAAAGAACTAGACTGTGGTCTAATGTGTTGTTTTCAGATAAGAGTAAATTTTGCATTTAATAAAGGTCCCAGAGTCTGGAGGAAGAGTGGAGAGGCACACAACCCAAGCTGCTTGAGGTCTACTGTCAAGTTTCCACAATCAGTGATGGTTTGGGGAGCCATGATATATACTGGTGTAGATCCACTGTGTTATATCAAGGCCAAAGTCAGCGCAGCCGTCTACCAGGAAATTGAAAAGCACCTTATGCTTCCATCTGCCGAAAAGCTTTTAGGAGATGGAAATACCTAGTACCAATACCTAGTTTATTAACCACAATATCACTGTGCTTGTTTGGCAAGCAAATACACCAGACATAAACTCCATAGAGTATCTATGGGGTATTGCCAAGAGGCACCAGACCCAACAATGCAGAGGAGCTGACGGCTGCTATCAAAGCAACCTGGGCTTCCATAACAACTGAGCAGTGCCACAGGCAGATGCCATGCCACATCGAAGCAGTAATTCATGCAAAAGGAGCCCTGACCAAGTACTGAGTACATTTACTGTACATACATTTCAGTATTCCAAAAAATCTGCATTAAAAATTATTTTTTCAGTTGGTCTTATATAATATTCTAATATAATATTCTAACTTTCTGAGATAATGATGTTGGATTTTTATTGTCTGTAAACAATAATCAACATTAACAGAAATAAACACTAGAAATAGATCACTGTGTTTGGAATGAATCTATATAATGTATGCATTTTACCTTTTATATTGAATTACTGAATTAGGTAAAGGTGGGACTGCATCAAGGATCGGCTTTGAGCCCCTTCTTGTTTGCTCTGCTGATGGACAGACGGGAATCACCGTGGACTATGATGTTTGCAGATGATATTGTCACCTGTAGTGAGAGCAGGGAACAGCTAGAAAAGAACTTGGAGAGGTGAAGGTATGCTCTGGAAAGGAGGGGAATGAAAGTCAACACATGTAAGACAGAATACATGTGTGCGAATGAGAGGGAGGCAGGTAGAACTGTCAGGCTACAGGGAGAAGTGGTCACAAGGTGCAGGAATTCAGATACTTAGGATCAACTGTCCAAGCAGATGGGAAGTGTGGAAAAAATGTGAAGAAGAGCGTACAGGCAGGATGGAATGGATGGAGAAAAGTGACAGGAGTGATGTGTGACAAAAGGGTTGCAGCAAAAGTGAAAGCAAAGGTTTATAAGAGAGTAGTGAGACCAGCCTTGTTGTATGGTTTGGAGACAGTGGCACTGACTAAGAGACAGGAAGCAGAGCTGAAGGTAGCAGAGCTTAAGATGTTGAGGTTCTCATTAGGAATGACCAGGATGAGGGCCGATTGAGATGGTTTGGACATGTGCAGAGGAGAGACAGTGGATATATTGGTAGGATGATGTTAGAGAGCTGCCAGGCAGGAGACAGAGAGGAAGTCCAGAGAGGACTATATATGTATATTTTACCATGTGTTCCTATTACAATGATTTGTTTTGTTTTTACTGTTCATTTAAAGAAATTACATTATGGACTCCAATGTTTCTGTTGCCAATACAGTGGGTAACACTGCTGCTAAGGTTCCGGGTTCCATGTCCTCGGTCTTTTCTGGATTTTGCATGTTCTCTCTGGGTCTGTTTGGGTTTCCTCTGGATGCTCCGATTTTTTCCCACAGTCCAAAAACACTTTGTAGGCTAACTGGTGTCTCTAAATTGCCCTTGCAGTTGACACATAATTGGAAGGCATAGTCAGCTTGTCCCTATTCCATGGAGTACATCTGTGCAGCCAGACATCTTGAAGCAATGACATATGACATGACATATTCAACATTGTCAATATAATTGTACATCAGACATAACAAAGCACAGTAATCATAAAATACTATCAGCATTTCTTTTATTATTATACAATATACAGGTTGTTTGATAGTAGTTTAGAAATGTGTTGATTTGATGGTTTCTATGTTTTATATTATCAAAGAGTCTGTGCTTTGCAGATTAATAGTGTATATAGTGTGTCTGTCTGACACCTTGATTCCTGCAGTGACAACAGTGTCCAGGACAATTCAGTTTCATTTTCTGAAATTAGCATTTATTATCCAAATCCAACTCTTGAATACCAAAAATGATCCACTTGTCAGCAGTGTCCTCTTTTATAAGCGAGAAAATGTTTAAATCAGTGTATAAGCCAAAAATATATTCAGCATTGTTAACAGGTCAGAGTTCACACTGTATCATGTCCTCGGTCCATAGCATATTTGAGTGATTTTGCTTGGCATTAACTTTTCTTTTCTGTTTTTTTCTTCTTTATTTCTACTTGAATTTGCTCTGGAAACTCTTCCAGGTTCTCATTCACACACTGCAAGCAGAAACGTTTGGTGTAGAAGATGCTGCAGTCCTAAATAAAACACACAAAACACACAAGTTGTCTTTTTCATTAAATGGTATTAATGATATCATTATTTTTCATTTATTGGTAATTGTGAAGCCTCTTTATATAATACTACAACCCCATATCTGAAAAAGGCCATTGAAATAGGCACAGACACAACAATATATCATGAAAGACCCTGGCTTTTGGATTTGTTGCTGATAATAGTCGCAGTGAATAGACGTTTTCACTGTGTGATGGTTCATCCCAGATGCCTCAGAACCCAAAGAAGAAGATTCCACTTATGGAAATACAGGGGTTGGACAATGAAACTGAAACACCTGGTTTTAGACCAGAATAATTTATTAGTATGGTGTAGGGCCTTCTTTTGCGGCCAATACAGCGTCAAAGTGTCAATTGGGAATGACACATACAAGTCTTGCACAGTGGTCAAAGGGTTTTTATGCCATTCTTCTTGCAGGATAGTGGCCAGGTCACTACGTGATGCTGGTGGAGGAAAACGTTTTCTGACTTGCTCCTCC
>JAOUQV010000012.1:5602830-5614238 GCA_028565295.1 Aspidoras spilotus | reverse complement strand
AGGCCCTACACCATACTAATAAATTATTGTGGTCTAAAACCAGGTGTTTCAGTTTCATTGTCCAACCCCTGTATGTTAAGGTTGAATGATACACTATTACAAGTACAGTTGTAGTGTAATTGTATAGTTTAAGTAAGCAGTCTTCTGTCTTTTTATGTTCATAACAGCATTTGTCCTTGACAGCATGTTTTCATGGCTAAAATATTCTAAGGATAATACTCTAAATATAGCCCTAGTTCCAATGAAGTTGGGACGTTGTGTAAAACTATATACAATTGAATATACTACAAAGACAAGATATTTAATATTCAAATGGATAAACCTAATTGTTTTTTGTAAATATTCTCTCATTTTGAATTTGATGCCTGCACCACATTCCAAAAGAGTTGAGACAGGGGCATATTTTCACACACATACTACACCACTGCTCCGCATTCTCCACTGGCTCCCTGTAGTTGCTGGCATTAGATTTAAAACACTGATTATCGCTTACAAAGCCAAGAATGGTCCTCCACCCTCGTACAATACAGCACTTATCACACCCCGCACTGCACTGCTCAACTGGTCCTTCCATCTCTTAGGGGACGAGGAAGGCATTCTTCTAGACTCTTCTCTGTTCTGGCTCGTAAATGGTGGAATGAACTTCCCCTTTATGTTCGAACGGCAGAGTCAGTACCTATCTTTAAACGCTGTTTAAAAATCCACTTATTCCGCACATACCTCAACTAAACCCATTCTTTCCTACTCAAATTCCCATACCCACCCCCTCCCCACCCCCGGAAAAAAACCCACATGCACAATTCTGCAGCAGTTTGTTGAGGATATTTTTTCCTGTCTATTTAGGAAAGATTGTGTTTACAGATATTGTTTTAAAGCACTTTTGTAAGTCGCTCTGGACAAGGGCGCCTGATAAATGCTACCTTTCACCTTTCTTTTAACAACAATCAGTGAGCGTTTGGGAACTGAGGACACTAATTGTTGGAGATTTGAAAGTGGAATTCTTTCCCATTTTTTCTTGATGTACAACTTACTTCAGTTGCTTAGCAGGGGAGACAAGTCTGGACTGCAGGCCAGGCAGTCTAGTACCCACACTCTTTTACCGTAGTAACATGTGCAGAATTTGGCTTGGCATTGTCTTGCTGAAATAACATGGACGTCCCTGAAAAGACGTTGCTTGGATGGCAACACATGTTGCTCCAAAACCTGTATGTACCTTTCAGTTATGCAAGTTGGCAAGCCATGGGCACTAAAGCACTCCAATACTATCGGAGATGCTGGCTTTTAAACTTTGCACCTTTTAGACCTTTTGCTCTTTGGCCCGGAGGACACTGCATCAGGCCATCTTAATTGAGCTCAGGTCCAGAGAAGCCAGCTGCGTTTTTTTGGATGTTGTTGATAAATAGCTTTTACTTTGCATGGTAAAGTTTAACGGCACTTGGTTTTATGAAGTGTTCTGAGCCTATGAGCCTATGTGGTAATATCCGTTACAGAATGTCGGTTTTTAGTGCAGTGCTGTCTGAGGGATCAAAGGTCATGGGCATTCAAAGTTGGTTCTTTCTTGCAGAGATTTTTCCAGTTTTTCTAAATCTTTCGATGGTGATATGGGCTGTAAATTATTAAATCCCTAAATTCCTTGCAATTGCACGTTGAGAAACGTTGTTCTTAAACTGTTAGACTATTTGGACACGCAGTTGTTCACAAAGTGGTGACTCTTGCTCTATCCTTTCGGGATGCTTGTTTTATACCCAATTACGACTGTTTTCAATTAACCTGTTCACCTGTTGAATGTTACAAACAGGGTTTTTTGAGCATTCCTTAACTTTCCCAGTTTTTTCTTGCCCCTGTCCCATTTCTTTTGAAATGTGTTGCTCGCATCAATTTAAAAATGAGTGAATATTTAGAAAAACAATCAAGTTTATCTTTGATTTGAACATTGGATATCATGTTGTTGTAGTGTATTCAACTGAATATTTGTTGAAAAGATTTTGCTAATCATTGTATTCTGTTTTTATTTATGTTTTACACAGTGTTCTAACTTCACTGGAATTGGGGTTGTATACTATAAGATTGTGAAATGTAGAGAAACATTTTTGATGGCTTGGTTATATCTTTTATTTTATGTGCCTCGTCTGACAGAATATAAAATGTACGGAAGATAAAACCCGGTGAGTGACACTGCATGTATGTAACATGAATTTTCAGCAAAATTAATGTGGGGAAGGAAGTCGAAAACTGAACTGTAGTCATGGGGCTTCCTGATGATTATATATTTATCTTTGTTCGCGATCTACCGAAACCCATTTACTTCTGTGTCATGCATGAAAGGCCATGATTTGCAAAAACCTTTAATTTTGTACATTTGTACATATTTTAGAGCAACATCCTGTTAGAATCTATGATTTACAGTGGTAATAAAGTAAAAAGTCCCATTTATTACCTTGACCTCTTGCATATGAAATATCTGAATGCTATCAGATGGAGTACCTGCTAAAGAAGATCTCTACTGCTATGAGCCAGGAGTGGGATGGGAAGGCACTGGAGGATCTGTTATCGCAGGATCCTTCTTTGCTGGATGGCCTGTCTGTGTGGATGTTTTTGGAGCATCTAAGCACAGGGCATCTTATGACGGTGAACAGTAAGGAGGCCTTCAGTCTGGCACTTGATGACATCTTCCTGGAGATGTACCACAATGTACTAAAGAAGGTGATTGTCTAATAGTGAAGACCTACATGATTATTACTAGCTAAACATTCATGAAGAGAGTAATAAATGAGAAAACGGAATGCAATGATGTAAATTCTTAAGTTTCAAAATTCCATATTTTATCTAGAATAGAACATAAATGACATATCAAATGTTTAAAGAGAAGTAGGTGATTTTAATTTTTGTGACAACACATCTCAAAAAAGTTGGGAAAAGGCCATGTTTACTACTGTGAGACATAAACCTTTTCTCTTTACAACAGTCTGTAAACGTCTGGGGACTGAGGAGACTAGTTGCTCAAGTTGAGGGATAGGAATGTTAACCCATTCTTGTCTAATGTCGGATTCTAGTTGCTCAACTGTCTTGGGTTTTTTTTTGTTGTATCTTCCATTATATGATGCACCAAATGTTTTCTATCTGGACTGCAGACTGGCAAGTTCAGTACCCGGACCCTTCTTCTATGCAGCCATGGTGCTGTAATTGATGCAGTTGGCATTGTCATGTTGGAAAATGCAAGGTCTGACCTGAAAGTACTGTTGTCTGGGGGGTGGAAATATGTTGCTCTAGAACCTGGCTATACCTTTCAGCATTGATGGTGTCCTTCCAGATGTGTAAGCTGCCCATGACACACACACTAATGCAACCCCATACCATCATAGATGCAGGCTTCTGAACTGAGAGCTAATAACAACTTGGGTCGTCCTTCTCCTATTTAGTCCATATAACACGGCATCCCTGATTTCCATCAAGAACTTCAAATTTTGATTTGTTGGACCACAGAACAGTTTTATACTTTTAAAATTTTAAATGAGCCTTGGCCCAGAGAAGACGTCTGCACTTCTGGTACTTGTTTAGATATGGATTCTTCTTTGAACTATATAGATTTAGCTGGCAACAGCGGATAATGTTCTCTGGAAATATTCCTGAGCCCATTTGTTTTCCGATACAGAAGCATTCCTGTATGTGATGCAGTGTCGTCAAAGGGTCTGTAAATCATGAGTATGGTTTTCTAACCTTGACCCTTACACACAGATTCCTCCAGATTCTCTGAATCTTTTGATGATGATATGTTGATACGATGATATGTTCAAACGCTTTGCAATTTTACAATGTCAAGCTCCTTTCTGATATCGTTCCACTATTTGTCGGCGCAGAATTGGGGGATTAGTGATCCACTTCTCATCTTTACTTCTGAGAGCTGCTGCCACACCAAGATCTTATACCCAATCATGTTAATGACCTATTGCCAATTGGTCCTCCAGCTGTTCCTTTTTTGTACCTTTAACTTTTTCAGTCTCTTATTGCACAGTTCCAACTTTTTTGAGATGTGTTGCAAAATGTCTCACTTTCGACATTTGATATGTTGTCTATGTTCTATTGGGAATATAATATTATATTTTAATATTTTAAATAGACCGCTCTGCTTTGTGCTGATTATACTTAGTCAGTCACACGTTTTGAGCTCTCCCCTTAAATGAAAGCAAACGTTGAGATTGACATCTAATTTCATATTACAATTTTTATGATTTTTATGGTTTAAAACATGAGTTACAACTGTGTAGTTCTTATAAAAATATATTTTTTTTAATACTTTTTACATAAATCCCATCAACTCTAAAATAACATAGCACAGTTCTTATCATGATTACCTATACAACTGTGTTTTAATGCACACCGTACATTAAGCAGTTCAGGTTTAATTTAGCACGTATAAGAGTTTAAGAAAGAGAAGAAGAAATGGGAGGAAAAAGAAGACTAAGAAGCTTTTCAATCACAAGCTTGTAACAAGCTTGTGATGAGATAAAGTGATAAAGGTTCTTATCCATTGTTTTTTCAGGGTTACATGCTGAAAAAAGGGCAAGTGCGTAGGAACTGGCATGAACGCTGGTTTGTGCTGAAGCCTGGCAGCTTGGCCTACTATATCAGTGAGGACCAGAAAGAGAAAAAGGGAGAGGTGCAGCTTGACGGAAGCTGTGTGTTAGAGGTGAATTCATCTGTGATGACATTTTTTACCTTTATTTGTGCCGATAGCTATGTGTCTGATGTAATATCTTAATTTCCAATGTTGCACTCTTTAAATCTTTTTATGGTCTGTATACATTCATAATAACAAACAGGCGGCACAGTGGCCCAGTGGCCATCAAGTGGTTCTCCACGTGCTCGCGTGGGTTTACTCCGGGTGCTCCGGTTTCCTTCCACAGTCCAAAGACATGCATGTTAGGTGAATTGGAAATGCTAAATTTTCACTGACTTGTGTATGTATATATGACTTGAGTATAAGATATGAAACTTGTGTATGAATATAACCTTGTTCCTGTCGTCAATAAAACAAAACAAAATCATAATAACAATCATATATGTATGAATTTTATTTATATTTCTAAAAAAATACATACTATACAAGGTAATTAATTAGTTAATGAATTTCCTGGAACTATATAGCGTGGGGCAAAAAAAAATCTGTGCCAGTTCTACTACTGAGAAAGATGAGAGAGGTGTGTAATTTTCATCAAAGGTTACACTATGGGACAAAAAAATCCAGGAAACTACATTGTAGGATTTTTAAAGAATTTATCTGTAAATTATGGTGAAAATAAGTATTTGGTCAATAACAAAATTTTTACTTAGTACTTTGTATCATAAACTTAGTTAGCAATGACTGAGGTCAAAAGTTTCCTGTAAGTCTTCACAAGCTTTGTACACACTGTAGCTGACTTTTAACTCCCTCAATAAATTTTCTATGGGGTTGATGTCTGGAGATTGGCTAGGCCATACCAGGACCTTAAAATAATTTTCACGAAGCCACTATTTCATTGGCCGAGTATTGTGTTTGGGATCATTGTCATAATGGAAGACCCAGCCACATTTCATTTTCATTTCTCTCGCTGATGGAAAGAGGTTTGGTCTTAAAATATTTTGATACATTGCCCCATTCCTTCTTCTCTTAACATTGATTAGTCATCCTGTCCCGTTTGCAGAACAACAGGTGTTCTTGGGATGCAATTCTTCCACCGAACACGATGAGTTAAGTTTTTACCAAAAAAGTCTATTTTCATTTATCTGACCACATGATATTACTCCAATTCTCTTCTGGTTTATCCATATGCTGTCTGTAATCCATATCTAATCCATATGTACTGGATTAAACAGGGGGACATGCCAGGCACTGCAAGATTTGAGTCCCTCTCTGCATAGTGTGTTACTGATGGAAGCTTTTTACTTTGGTCCCAGCTCTCTGGATTTTTGCTCACCGATCCCATGATCATTTTGATCTTTCATGGGGCCCCAGATTGAGGCAGATAATCAGTGGTCTTGTGTGTCTTCCATTTTCTTGAAATTGCTCCCAGAGTTGATTTATTCAAACAAACTTGCTTGCCTATTGTAGATTCACAGCCTGGTGCAGGTCTACAATATTCTTCCTGGTGTCCTTTGACAGCTTTTTGGTCTTCATCAAGGATGAGTTTGGAGTCTGATTGTTTGAGGCTGTGGACAGATGTCTTTTATAAAAATAATTAGGTCAAACAGGTGCCATTAATACAGGTAACAAGTGGAGGACAGAAGAGCTTCTTAAAGAAGTTACAGGTCTGTGCGATCCAGAAATCTTGCTTGTTTCTGGGTGACCAAATACTTATTTTTTTACCATAATCTACAAATAAATTCTTACAAATAAACTCTACAATGTGATTTTTTTGGATTTTCTTCTCATTTTGTCTCATAGTTGAGGTGTAACCTGTGATGAAATTTACAGACCTCTCTCATCTTTCAAAGTAGTAGAACTGGCACAATCAGTGGCTGACTAAATCCTTTTTGGCCCCACTTTATGTGTATGCAACATAGGCAAAGTTTAACTATTTTTGAAGATCTTGACTCTGTATCCCTCATTTAAAGGCTTGGTCCTGACTGACCCGAAATCCCAAAGAATCAACCTATTAAGCTCATTCAGACAATTTAAGATGTTGGTCGGATCTCATATTCAGTATAGGCTTAACTCGTCCCCATCGCTCGTAATATATTAATCAGCTGTTAATAAATGCGGATTCACATTTTTATTCTATTTCACATTTGTGTAAATTAAACAGGAGAATAACTTTGTGTGGAAATTGTTCCAGGTACTGAACATTTATAGATATCAGTTTACTGAGTGTATACAAATATATTATAGGTTGGTATAGGTTGGGAAAAATTTGTTTTGGATAATTATTAAGTTTTATGATGTAATTATTAGACCATGCCTGATAAAGAGGGAAGACGCTGTTTATTCTGTGTGAAGACTCCTGGAAGGACATATGAGATGAGTGCTTCGGATCAGAAACAGAGAGTTGAGTGGATTCAAGGTGATTTCTTACACCTGAGCTGTTCGTACAAAATTCATTTAAATATTTCTTTTGGATTTTAAACTTGAGGTCCTTTGACTTCCATGCTGCACTGTAACACTGAGATTTTGGCATTTTTGGAATATACTGTATGTTTTGTTCAGCATGTCTCTCTCTCTCTCTATGTACACTAGCTTTGCAAACTGCCCTCCGACTGAAGACAGAGGGGAAGAGCTCAATGCATCAGGAGCTAAAGCTGCGCAGGCGAGAGCTACGGGAAAACAGCCAGAACAGTCAGAAAGGTGAGGGCCAGAGCAGCCAAAGTGGTCAGAGAAGTCTGAGCCAGAGCAGCCAGAGTAGTCAGAGAAGTGAGAGCCAAAGTGAAGACAGGAGTGAAGTTGACGAATCCAGCTCTGTGACCCAACCAAGGGGACCAGAAAGCAAAAAACCAGACCTGGAAATTATAGACATCATCCAGGTAAGAGAAAAGGAGTAAAGAGAAAAAGACTACAGAGCTTAAGCATTTGATTTTGTCAATGTAGTGTGTTTTAGCAACACTTGGAAATGGAGGTGCAGCGCAAAAAGGAGGATGCATGGGAGAAAGAGAAGAGCAAGGAGAGGCAGCGAGAGCTGGAGAGGCAACTGGATGAAGCAAACCAGGTAAGACGCATATTCTGCTGCTGTATATCTTAGTTTATTAGCGAATAGGAAACATCTGTATACTACATTGTATGATACAATCCAAATGTTATGTTGATTATGTGCTGACTGCTGTTTAGGACAGAGAGAAAATGGTGAATGCACTAGCTAAAATGGAAAAGGATGTGCAACAGCAAAAGAAGAGGATATATGAGCTGGAACTCACACAGCAGAAACTGGAGGAGGCACTTAACACACAGATTCAGGCCCGTTTAGAGGAGGAGAAAGTCCGGCAGGAGCTTGAGAGGTCAGTCACATACTTTCACATGTCACGACTTTCTTGACCCTGTGACCTTAAATAATCTGGCTAATTTTAAAGAACTAAAAATCAAAACAGCATATTAATGATCAGCAACCATGACGAATGTGTCATGAACACACCAGAAATGGGGTACTACAGCTGACTGCCATCTTGCTCTATTTTAAGAATGGCAGTCTGGAAAGGGTTACAAGGCAACACAATTGCACATCTGGCAATTTCCAGACAACGTATTGATTACCCAGAAGACTTTTGAAATGATATTCTGTGAACTGATGAGGTAAATAAGTTCAGGGTCAGCTAAATGGATAGGGTAGAGGGCTGGGGACCAAGAGATCACCGGTTTGATCCCCACTCCAGGCAAGTCATGGCTGAAGTGTCGTTGAGCAATGTCGTTGAGCAAGTGCACCTCATTGGGGCATCACACTGCTCCAGGTGTTCACAACTGGATTGGTTATATGCAGAGAAGTATTATTTTGGTAAACTTGGGATCTTTTACATCTACACTATATTTGCAAAAGTATTCATTCACTTACCTTAACTCACATATGAGCTAATCCATAGGTTTCAATATGATGTCGGTACACCTTTTGCAGCTAGAACAGCTTCAGCTCTTCTGGGAAGGCTGTCCACAATTTTTAGGAGTGTGTTTATGGGAATCTTTGACCATTCTTCCAGAAGTGCATTTCTGAGGTCACACACTGATGTTGGACTAGAAGGCTCTACACTCTAATTCATCCCAAAGATGTTCTATCGGGTTAAAGTCAGGACTCTGTGCAGGCCAGTCAAGTTTATATACACCAGACTAACTGTTCCCACAAAGTTGGGAGAATGGAATTGTCCAAAATTTTAAATGTGACAGAAGGCAAAAAAATAGAAGAATTTGTCAAAGAGTAAATCATTTTTCAAAGCACTGTATACATAAATAAATCAGAAGTGTTTGGGTGCACCACTTTTTTTTGTTACACCCAAAGACATAAACGCAAAAAGCAATCTAGTTTTTCGAGCGACTGAACAGTTGGGGAATTTTGCTGAAATCTGGCAACCCTTCAGACAACCTACACACTTTTGCCTTTGAAGGTCTTCATGAAAATAAAAACCAACCTTGCTCTACTTATATTTTGCATTGATAAAAGACATGCAAACTGTATGTATACACATACATAGCATTATCTACTAAACTGTTTATTTAAAAAAAAAAAAGCAGCAAAAATAATAGCAGTGTGTTTTGGGGGGAAAAAGC
The DNA here is from genome assembly GCA_028565295.1 of Aspidoras spilotus. Classification (NCBI taxonomy): domain Eukaryota; kingdom Metazoa; phylum Chordata; class Actinopteri; order Siluriformes; family Callichthyidae; genus Aspidoras; species Aspidoras spilotus. The sequence continues at coordinate 5,605,021 of JAOUQV010000012.1, read as the reverse complement.
TTAATCTTGATAATAGCATTTCATTCTATATACACAAAAGCACTGGGGGCACTGCACATTCAATTCCAAATGAAGACGTGCACAAAATATACATTTATAAACTGAAAATGAAGAAAATTATCATTTTGTTTTCACCTTTTGGCTTTTCCTTGCCACCAGGGGTCGCCACAGCGCATTACCCTGTGGCACAGGTTTTTGACACAACCCTTACCCTTTCGGGCTTAGGACCAGACAATTTAGCTTCTCCAGTTCACTTAGTATGCACATCTTTGGACTGTGGGGGGAACATGGGAAGGTTTCCCCACCCTGTCATCAAACCATCAAACCTATTTAGTTGTATATCCTTTGTTTCTGATAAATGCTTTACGGGGATAGTGGAGACAGCTAACATCCAACCCATTCTGACTAGACACAAGTGCACAGTTTGTGGTTTTTGCGGTTATTGAGCATTTATTCTTCATCATAATGCCTCCTGACCTCTTCCTGTAATTTGATGTATTCAAAGTGGCCCATGGTACTTTGGTACAATGTCTGGAATGACCCACTTTACTCACAGAGCATCACCTAAAAAATTGGCAATCCTTCTTTAACTAAAAATTGCCATCCTTCTTTAACGAAGGGCCATAACCAACACTTCTTCACAGAAGGAATGACCTCAGTAGTTGAACTCCACACTGCTATTAATTTGAACAGGCCCTCTTTAATTAAACGAGTCATTACACCCAATAATGACTATTGGTTCTGTTGGTGACCTATTAAAAGGCTATAGATAATGTATTTAGTCATACCCTAGTGTATATAAATGTCTTGTGTTTTACAGGCTACTGGAGGAGGAAAGGAGGAAGCTGACTGAGATGTTGCTGCATCAGAAACACTTAGAGATTTCAGATTGTAGAGAAATACCCCAGGAAACAACACCTCAGCTCCAAAAAGATGAAGAGAGCATATCTCCTCCTGTGCTCTCTGTGAGCCCTTCATCATCTATCCCCCAGTTATCAATGTGTCCAGTCCAGACCATTACAGACTCAGTGGCAACGCATCAGTACAATGTGGAGGTACTTAGAGACAAATAGAGGGACGGTATCAACATTAAACGCACTTTGGTGTAAATAAACATTGATGCAATTGTTTGGCTATTTCATTCTGCAGAACGTGTCTGAGAATTGTTCTAAAGTCAAACATTTGAGACAATGGAATGTCCAGCTCAACTGCCTAATGAAGCCGATCACACCAGCAGGTAAGTAATTTTCACAGAAAACTAGAGGATAACAGGCAGACCATTAAATGTTTAGTTTACTATTTACAGAAAAGTAAATCTTCTTCCACAAAATATGCAGTATTTAGGAATTCCACAGGCAGTGGCATCAGAGAGTGAAAACTTTACCTAGGCCGGGAACCAAAGCAAACCATAAAAGAAAAAAAAATGTCCAGGGGAATAACCAGTGTCACTGTGATCATGATCTACTGCTTACAGAGCCGTTCTAACTCTTCCAGACTCATCATATTATATAAGAATTGATCTTACGTTATTTTTCTCTTTTTTTCACATGCCTGTATAGATAAGATGAAGCATTTGTCAACAAGATCCAACTATCCCAGACACGGCCAGGCACTCACCAGCACAGAGTTCATAGTGAAGTACCATTCGGCTATCGTTGAAACAGAAACCTCCAACAGCCAGTTACAAGAGAGAGAAGAGGATGTGGGCACACAAGAATCACTTGGTGCATCTGGGGTTGAGGAACCACAGAAAACTCAAAAAACAGGTTGAGCAGAGCAAAAACTGCAAGCCGACATGAGCTTAACAGCATTTTTTGTTGAGATTTTTTATTAGATTAATTATTGTCTGCAGATTAGATGTAGTAGGAACACTACAGTATAGTGTTTGCAAAAAACTGTGGTCCAGTAGAAATTTCTGAAAAGACAATTATGGACAGCCATCCAGACAATAATCATTTCTAGTTCATGTTTTTTTTTGTCAGTGTATATGTTAGAGACATCTGACCTATTAAGAGCTGGTAATATTAGTCAATGCAATGCTTTATCTTGGCTTTATTAATATCATCTTCAAATATTTGGCACTCTGTAATCTGGTGCATGTTGTATAGTGCATATTTCCTGTCTCACTGTTTATGCAAGTCAGGAATTTACACTGTGTTAAACAAACCTGATTTCAAAAACGTTGGGACAC
>JAOUQV010000012.1:5572731-5589471 GCA_028565295.1 Aspidoras spilotus | reverse complement strand
GCTTTTCTGTAATAGTGTTGCATAATTAAAAAAGTGCAGTCTCTTTTTCATCGTGCCAATTCACCTTTAATATATAAACCTATTTCCTTGCTTTCTTTATGATGATGTTCTTTCTGGCTTTTTAAAATGCTAAATCTTTTCGTTCACCCTGACTCAATAATTTCTTTGTAACAGAACTTCTGAAAGACGTGCATGTACTAGGGAAGGCCAGTAAAAATGTGTTTAGTGCTGCGCAGGACTTCTCTCTCACATCAGATAAAGCTGGCACACACCCTGCCCTCAGTTTTAAAGCCCACCTCATCCGGTTGATTGGAAACCTGTGCCATGGACACACAGCCAACCAAAATCAGGTATGACATTGAAAAGGTCTTTTGAAATGAAATATAAAAACTCTTTTGGACTAATTTTGCAATATGTGTAACTATGGTTTGTAGTGTGTTTAGTCATCAGATGCTTCTCCTTAATGAATAAATAAATTAATTATATAAAGTAAACTACGCAAAACTCGTCTGGATCACCTAGTCCATATTTTGAGCATTTTAATAGAGGAAACTATGCAAAGAAATGCTTGATTTATGAATTTAGTGATCCTGGCTAAATATTTTTATATTTTATTCAAATAAACCAAATCATCAAAGCACTCTGGAGGTTATAATCTTCTTTATAAAGAAACAGTTGACCAAAATCAGAAAACATCGAATGCTTTGTATACATGCTTTAGATTTAGCACAAAAAATCACTTATTGGGTTTCTACTCTTACTGGGTATTAAAAAACTTAGTGGTTTTCTGTTGGTGAAGTCTCCCTCATTGCAAACTAATCTGGGGATTTGCATGTACACATAAAAGCTCTAGGACCAGACTGAATCACTTTGCTTGTATCATCTCTTCTGCCCCTCCCCAAGCTGATTTTCACTTTGTTCCTCTTCTCTCTTTTTAATGAATACCTTTGTGAGTACCCTCCTGGGATGGCTGCATTTGCACCCTTTCATATCACTCCCATTCAGTATGCTAAGGGAGGGTCTTACATCAGCCCTGTTAAATGGGGTCAAGGCATGCAAGTAATGGGTCAGAGGCCAAAAAACAATAGCGAAATGTCCCAAGATTTTGGTCTCACTGATCGACCTTGTAATCCTTTGCTTGTTAAGGCTGCCACTCACTGCTGTATTCTCATGTGTTTCGCTGCTTGGAGCATACTGCATCTGTGCCAGCACAAAGGCATACCAAACTTAATTGCCTGGTTAGAGTTTTGTTTGAAACTTGTTCACTACCCCACGTTTCTCATAGAATTATCCAAATAAACAGGTTTGAAGTAAACATTTCTCATTCTGTATTTTATTCCTATACCAATGTTTGATGATTAAAAACGATTTAACTCCAGTTTTTTGTTGTCTTGGGGAAAGTAGTAACTCTACTATTTGATATAGAGTGGTTCTTGAAAGTTGTGAATTTTCTATATTTCTGCATAAACATGACAAGTCATAAAAGTAGATAGAAAACTTAGGTAAACTATTGAGTATTACACTTGTTCATTTATTGAGGGAAAAGATCCAATATTACATACAAGATTATAATGACCCGAACAAAGGAGATTTCCGAGGACCTCCGAAAAAAGTTATTGATGCTGTTAAAGGTTACAAAACCATCTAAAGTGTTTGGACTCCATCAATCCACATTCAGACAGATTGTGTACAAATGAGGGAAATTCAAAACCATTGTTACCCTCCCCAGGAATAGTTGACAAACAAAGATCACTGTAGTAGCAAGGTGTGTGATAGTAATTCTAATAATTCTTGAGGATATTCTTGTTGGTTTTCTGTCTAGTCAGAAAGATTGTGTTTACTGATATTATCTTAAAGCACTTTTGTAAGTCGCTCTGGACAAGGACGTCTGCTAAATACTGCAAATGTAAATGTGATAGTAGGCGAGGTGACAAATGACCTCAGGGTAATTTTTTTGAAACTGACGACCCCTCCCACATTGGATAATGCTAATGTTCGAGTCCACCATCACGAGAACACTGAACAACAATGATGTGTATCACAGTGTTGCAAGGAGTAAGCTACTGTTCTACAAAAAGAACATTGCTTCTAGTATGCAGTAATCTGAAGATCACATGGACAAGGCAGAAAGCTATTGGAAGAATGTTTTGTAGACCGATAAGATATGACATTGGCCTTAAGCACACAAGTTGTTCTACCAAAAAATGGATGCAGAATTTATGCATAAATATAAAAATTCATAAGGTTTTACTCTGCAGGTGCTGGTCATAAAATTAGAATAGAATAGAATAAAAAAAACCCAAATTCAGTTTCTCAGAAAATTATAAAAAACTATTTTTTAGAAATGCTGGCCAACTGAAAAGTATGAACATGAATAGTATGAGCATGTACAGCACTCAATACTTACTTGGGGCTCTTTTTGCCCGAATTGCTGTAGCAATGTGGCGTGGCATAAAGCCGATCAGTCTGTGGCACTGCTCAGGTGTTATGGGAGCCAAGGTTACTTCAATAGTAACCTTCAACTGTTCTGCATTGTTGGGTCTGGCGTATCGCATCTTGGACAAAGTTATAAGTACCTGGTTTAAGGACAATGTTATCCCTGTTCTTAATTGTTCAGCAAAATCACCTGACCTTAACACTATAGAAAACTATAGGGTACTGCGAAGAAGATGCGATACGCCAGACCCAACAATGCAGAACAGCTGAAGGCCATTATCGGCACAACCTTGGCTCATAACATCTGAGCAGATCAAAAGAATTAAACATCTGAAATATATCAGTCTGTGTGTAACTAATGTGTATAATATACAAGTTTTACTTTTTAAATGGAATTATGGAAATAATTAAACTTTCATGATATTCTAATTATTTATGACCAGCACTTGTACTTGCAAGCACCGCTGTACATAAATATAATATTATATATTTAGTATTATATATTTGTACTATGGATGATCAGAATATTTTCTGTGCAGCAAATAGGACACCAAATATGTGACAGACATAACATGCCCCATCATATAATTGTTCTTTAGTATTCTTTATTATACATCTGTTTTCTTAAGAAGGGAGCACTGGTCATCCAAGTGATGATAGAAAGGTAGATTTTGCATGAAGATTATGAAGTTTTCGCATGCAGTACAACATGGTTTATGCAGTGTGTCGTCATGATGTACCTAGCTTGCAGTGCTGCTAAGTCTAGACGTGACTTTAAAGTGTAAAATTCCCATTCTTATTTTCATTTTTCTCCTTAGGTCAGAGAGCTAGACGGTATAGCCCTCATCTTGGACAACTGTAGTATGGATAGTAACAATCCCTGTATCCTTGTTTATGCCTGTTTTCACATCTGCAGGAAAACACCATTATTGTCCATAATTAATTGGAAAGTTCACCACACCATGATGGGAAATACGCAATCACTATACCATGGTTAAAGTGAAGATGATGTTGAATGCCAGCAGCATATATAACAGTTTAAGGCTATGCCACTTAACATAACATATCCCCATATCAAAAAGTAATTCCCTCTGCTGAGAAGAAGCATTGATTCTGTTTAATCTTTTATGTGAAAATTGTTGACAATCTGCTTTAAATTTTTAATGATGGCATTTTTTAAAAGCACTTTTAACTGTTGGTAGGCGTAATGCCTTATTTTAAACACACCAGAACCATGCATTGCTGAATTGTTATATTTACATTATATGCTTCCTATAATTTTTTAGTTTTTGTCGGAAATATTCTCTTCTGACTTAGTGTTAATATAAAGAACAGACAATATCTGTATAATGCACATAAAAATGTAAAATACGATTACTCAGCTATGTATAAAATTGTTTGCTTAAAGGGAATTGTCATGGTGCATTCGTAATCCATACCACAGCAAGTGGAATAATAGAATATTCTATATTTTTCAATAGAAATAATATATGGTTCATGTTGACCACACACTTTTCCTTGACCATTCCTTCAGTCATAAGCCAGTGGGCTGTTTTTGCCATTCGGAACATTCTGGAGCATAATGTGGAGAACCAGAAGTTGGTGCAGGGCTTACGGAGGCAGGGGGTAGCGGATGACTCTTTACTCCATGATTTGGGCTTCTGTGTGCAAGAGAGAGATGGCAGCTTGCTCCTCAGACCTCTGAAAAAGGAGAAGGAGCAAAGAGAGAACTAAAGGTGGAGCCCTCATCTTATCCACTCCTCTGCACTCAACATCACATTCTGGAGACAACAAGATACCCACAGAAGCCGTTGTGCACACAGAAAACACTGAGGGCATTTTAATATCAAATCATTATTGAGGACAAAAGGGGGTGGGGAAGTGGAGCGAGGGGGCACTTTGCTTTGTGCTCTTTGCATAGGAGTAATGCCAAGGGGCTTTTCTGAAGGGACTTATGCTGATGCCTATGATGCATTTAGTGGCCTTTGATTCTAGCTCCCAGTGAATGGGATTCAAATCCTCTGAAACAAGGAGACCAATGTCTTCCTGGCTTTTCAGTCACCAAAAAAACTCTAGTGACCAGTGGGGAATAGAGGCTAATCTTTAATGTAGTGAGTTTTATGGAGTCCTGGGGCCCCCTTGATCCGTTCACATGAGGGTTTCCTCTAAATAGCCATGGGATTGAGAATTGGGCTCCAATTTTTTGTGTTTTGTGTTGATTTTGATGTTTTCTGATTTGGGAATGTCACATATACAGAACCACCCAGCCCTTGTACTGGTTTTTCTGTTTTCATACAAATCACCAGCTCCTTCTTTAGCATCTACACACTTAGTCCATCATAGTGCAGCTATGGCCTAATGACAGAGAAATGATTTTGGGACCAAACTTTTCCCAATTTTATCCCTGAGCAAGTCACTGAAAACCCCAGTAGCAAAACAAACCAAACCCTAATATTCAATAAATAATTTGCAATGCCCAAAAAAGTATTAATTAATAATAATTATTATTAATACTCCTTAAGTATTGCCAACTGTTTGGCAGATCAGAACGTTCCCAGACTCATACCAAATACTGATTTGCTCACACTTGTTGCACTAAGGTCAGTCGTACTAGAAGATCTTGCAGGATAGTATGCCACCTTGTCTATCGCTCATTTTAGTAGAATGAGCTAATGTTCCTGACACATGCATAATATGCAGTTACAGAGGCTATCTAGTTTGCTAGCCTCATATTTGTAATGACAAAATGTTCGTGTGTAACAAATGAGATTGATATATTTTTTTTCCCTCTAATCCAGGCTATAGTGTGAGATTATGTGGTTCCGGAGCTAGGCGTTCATGCAGCTAACAAAACATGGGCTGCGTTACTTCTGCTCTGTTAGCTGCCTGTCATGCTTTTCACACAGTATAAAAGCTCACTAAGCAAAGGGAATGAGGTAACATTGTACAGCTTTTCAAAACATTGCCGATTCATTCAAAACAGACCATCATTCACACATTATTCAACGTCTCATTTTAGAGAATGTAACATGAACATAGTTGATCTGGTTAAATATTTATATAATGTTTAAACAGTGATTTGTGGTTTTGTTTTCAGACCTAGAGCAATCGGTCTACAGGGTTCTCTGAAATTATTTCTTTTATTATCCTGATATCATTGCTTGCAATACATATATACACGTAACCATACTACAAAATAGAAGACACATATTTTTGTCAAAGTACTGTAGACAAAAATGTGTGCTACTGTGGAAATAAGAAACTGTGTATATTATTATTTTTGGACCAAATTCAACACATGATGGTTCAAATCATAAAGAAACAATGATGTATCCCATGGAAAATAACAATAATTCATCATTTTTCGGTATATACATGACATAAAGTGCCAGATAGTTTGTGTAACGATATACTTTCTCAAATTTGCCAGCACTAAACCTTACATAAACAATTCTGAATAAAATAATGGTGTTGCCCATGAATGTTTTCAGCCCCCTGCTGTATAACTGGACTAAATCAATTGGCTCAGGCAGAATATAGTTGGCCGTTGTGATGCATATTCTGTGCATAGTTTGGTCATATGATTGCATTTCCATTTCCAAGTCTTTTATAAACTCTCTTGCACTCCACATACTAGTGTGCATGCATAAGGAGAGACAATGCATGACCCATTGCCACATTGTGGTGGTTTGGTTGGTATTTTTTTTTTCTTCTCAAAATTAGCCATTCTCACACAAGAATGCAAGTTTTTGGAGAGGCGCACAACAAAACAGAACAGAACATATCCAATCACAGCATTCGGCAACACATTCAGGGACTCTTTGACATCTTGTCCAGTTGGCTGTGGAATTGGTTTCTAACAGCAAGCAGCACAGAAAGTCAGGGAAATAAATACTACTCTGCGTGCTTTGAATCTGACACCTGGATTCTGTGTGTTCTAATTATTACAAAACCGTACTGTAATATTATGAGCTATTGCAGTTCAATAGCAACTGATCAGTAGCAACCATTTTCAAGGTTGTAACAGAGACATCTGCTATAACCAGGTCAGTACAATAACTATGCACTTAGGTTTTTATTTTTCTCCAAGAGGGCATGAAGAAAAAGCCTTTTTCAGTGTTCGAACAGATACAGTGTGACTGAACATTTGGAGTAATCCAGAATGTTATGTTGAGTCAAAATCTCAGTTTGTTATCCTTCCCCAAACTTCACTTAAATAGTGGCCCTAGTCTTTAGAATTTGTTCTAATCCCTTCACTCAGAAACCTTTTCCAATGGCCTTAATACAAGCTATGAGATTTCACTCAGTGTGGTCCCATACAATGTATGAACTCCTTACGATTTGTCAGACTGCACACGGTGCACTTTCCCCCCAACAGAGTCATCCTCTGTACCGAGTACCTGATGTGCATACTTTAATCCATTATGAACTGAATTTATTCCTGCTTCCTTCTCACTCTTGTTCTCATTTACAAGTGAATACCTCTGTTTTTTCACTGCAGCTGTTGCATTTGACAAAGCAGCACCACTGGAACTTGCAGTTACACTGCCACACACGTGTGTACTGGTGTGTGTCGTGACCGCGACCACAGCACATGAGGTTGCAGCCATCTAGGTGGGGTGAGGTGTAGTTACAGAGACGGCCCCTGGTCCCTGTACTGCCCGTCAATGTGTCCTCCTCGCAGTAGTTGGGGGAACGTTCCAAATACACCAGGTCTGTGTCAGTGGGCTTGATGTAGCCATGTGGCTGCTTGAGGCGCAGGAAGGAGGGCTGGCGCAGACGTGTGGCTCGCACAGCTTCCACCTGTACAGCGGCACCATACCGCTCTTTCAGCACGTAGCCAATCTCACGGAATTTAGGCAGTGTTGTCCAGCACGTCTTTGTGGTACAGGAGCCTGAGACGCCATGGCACTTGCACTCTAGCTTCATCCTCGCTTCCAAAATCTAAGAGAGCAAAGACACAAAGCATCATTTCAGGGCAGCTTTATGCCAGATGGATTAGAGTCATGAATGCCTAACTATATCAAACATTTCAGCAGTTCTCCGAGCAGGATTATATTAAATACTAAGTGTAACTAGCCTTTGAATTTACATCTGACAAATGTTGTATACATGCATAGTAGTAATGTTATTATAACAGAACTTGACTTGAAACTTGTCAGATTTCACGTTTGTGGTATATACAAATTCATTTTAGTTGAGCGATGAAGGAAATACTCAACATTCTGCTTTGTTTGCAGCAAAACAAACCAAACCCCAATATTCAATAAATTCTGTGAAATGCTCCAATAAATATTGCCAGGTATATGTCAGATCAGAAAGGAAAGATGTTTTTTTTTTTTTTTGCCAAAGCATACCTTGTAATTTTCCCTACCTTCCTAAAAACCACACCAGAACGCATGCAGAATGTCCATGACTCAAGTAACCATTTGTTTATACAGTTGTTTGATTTAAATGTGGATCTGTTTGTTTATATATGTTACTGATATGTTGCTGTTTATAGGAAAGATTAGCTCTTAAGTAACGGATCTGGAGATGTTTTATCATAAGGGATACAATAATATTACGGTTTTGTATTGTTTCTAAAGGTCTCAACATAGCAAGGTGGTAAAGCTGAGCACAACCCAATTTGGCCGTGTGTGAATACAGTGAATAAAATAGCGGAAGAGAAAGAGACTAGCAATAATATCCTGTATCCTGACTTAATACTCTGTAATTCAATGAACGTACTGAGGGGCTGTGGCAGGACTCCAACTGGCAGCCGCTGGTTTCGTTGGCCTTTGCATTCTTGTCACACACGAAGAAAGCCTCAACTCCATAACCACTCTATTAGGCACTGTAATTCTACTTATGGATGGATTTGTATACCTAACGGCTCCCTTTTCCGGCCCCAGGAGTGACAAATTTACAGTGCTATGGAAAATTAACCATGCATAATATTTTGAAAAAAGCGTCTTTTAAATAAAACTCCTTCTGTAATTTATTTTTCATGACGTTACATTTTGGGAAAGTTTTTCAGGATTAGTCATACGTTTTTGTCCCGAACAGTTTGTGATTCATTTTTTTTAAAGTAAGCTTGGACCGATCCATCGCCCAATTACCCACCCCATAGAATAGTGTTATGTGCTGTGTCTATACTGACATTAGCACTCAAATTAGCATACTATCTATTACCTTTCTGCCTGCCTCGTTGTTGTGCAGGTTCATGAGTCGGCGTGCATTTTTTTTTATCTCACGAGCATCTACAAAGCGACGGGAGAACTCGACTCCGTACTTGATGTCGGCAGAACATCCACCCCATTTCCAGCCCTCCTCTTGGTTCTGGTAGCCCTGTTTCTCTCGGTCACAGCTGCAGTGGCTCAAGTTACCCTGACTGCAGGCTGCTGTGATTGCATGGGCCACTCCAGCTGCAGTGATGGCATAGGTAAATGCTGCCTCCTTGCTGCCTAGGGAGAAGAAAAAATCAGATGCATGTCATATTCTGCGTATTGATTATCAGCAGCCACCTAAACATCCCATCACCTCAGATAAATTTCATGTGCTACATCTAGACAGGGCAGTCATTAAAATAGTCATTGTTTGGACAACATGCGAATACATTTTCATGTGTTATTCTTATGTTTTATATATATATATATATACACACTGTAAAATATAAAATATATTTATTTTTTGTCAAACAGGATTTTAAAATTATTTTTAAGCTGTTTTTGAACAGGAATTTTGCCACAGGAATATCGTATTGGAACAAATTGAGCAACATGGATTACAGACAGATAGTTGGAGCTGAGGGATGTGGTGCCAGTCTTTCAGCAACAGGTGTACAAAGAGTACAGGACCTATCAGCAAACATCCAGCTAAGGGTCACAAAGCTGCCTGAGGTTAATTCAAGGGGTGAGCATTAAATTGGTGAGTGGAGCCGTGTGTATGGTGTGCACTCAGTTTAAGCTGAACGCTGTTGAATTGTTTTTGTATTCAGCATTTCTCCACCAAGTGCCCACAGAAATGCTAATTAGATTGTTGTAAATGGACATTCTGATTAAGCATTCCAATCATAACTCAGCACATAGTCTAAAGTGTTTATTGTCTGACTAACGTTACATGAAGCAGGGAGATTGAGTGCCCCCTGCTGGTGGCCCATTAACCACAAGGGTACAGATGGTCTAAAACTGTTCTGTTTCAGGTTGGTGGAAGTTAGTTTAGAGGGTTACTGTCGAGCACAAATGTACACAGCATTGAACGAATATCATTACAAATAGTTAATAGTTTATTTATTCCCGCACTCATTTTCATTGCTTTATATTAGTAACAGGAGTGACGGTGAACACTTCGGGCAGGAGTTCACCTGGTATGCAACGCCGGTCTAAAACTGCACAATGGTTCCTTACAATTTTAATTTTGGAAAAAATGAGTATGTGATTGTTATCCAGGAAGTTATAACATTGCATGTAAATCACGTCTTCAGGCTGGACAGTCATGCCCATGCACTAACCACTGTGACCCGCATGCATAAATATATGTACATAGACACATTGCGTGATGGTTTTAGTCTGGCATAAATGACACCAGATTTACGTTGACTCACAAAAATATATAGTTTCTGTTGAAACTCAAGTGGATCAGTGAGAATTATGAGGGCAAATGAATTCACCGATAAGTTTGTGTTGCTTTGGCTAAAAGCTAAATAGAAATCGTGGTATTAACAGATTTATCTGAGATGACGGTTCAAACCGTACAAAGTCAATTATGCTTTCGTTCTCAATGGCGGGGAGAGTTTTTTGGGTAGATGTATTTCATGCAGTTATAATTTGGGCCACCACAAACACAAAAGATCATATAAGAGGGATGTTTTCAGATGAAGAATGCTGTAGATTCTTTTCATAAAAGAAATAAAAGCAGTCAGCTTCAACTCAGCCAATACCCCGCATCACATACCCACCACCGCCTCACCCTATCCCCCTAAAAAGTGACTGTTACCAGGGCCACTGGATTAAATACTGCTCCCAACCACACATTGACCAAAACAAAACATTTTTAACTGAGAGGCCATTTATGTGAACACTCGACATTTAAATCTCTGAGAAATAAAATCCAGAAATGTGCACCCCAGCAAGGGCAGTCTAATTCTTGTGCTTGAGGTTTACACAAGATTGTGTATCTGTGAGTGCGTGTACAATACTGAAACATATTTTAGTAATTTCATTGCTGTTGGAGTAATAAAACTAGCTTTCAATCAAACTCCAACTTAATCACCCACAACGTTTCGGGAATAGACCACCCCTTTCCCTCCCCATCCCCATTCTAGGATTTTCATCTCCTCTCTTGTATAACAGACTGCACTGCCTCAGTAAGAGTGCATTTGCCAGTTAAATTCCGCTTAAAATCTACTGGCACATGTATACACATGCATGTACTTATGCAATATGTCTGTTACTGAAAGCCAGCATGTCCGGCTGATCTACTGACCCACTCGCAACTCTTGGCCGAAGACGGTCCTCTCACCGAGGGCAGAGCAGTTCCATCGGCCATAGCGGAACTGGTACTGACACTCGTTGATGCCCATCTGAGCCCCTTCACCGATAACAATGATGGCATCAGGGCGGCTCTGACAGATAGCACGCTGTCTGGGGGCCAGTCCGGGGATTTTGTTGCAGATAATATTGGCACCCAGAGCCACCACTGATGATAAGGCCCTGTTGAGAAGAACATAAATCAACCTTGTACATTTTATTATATAGTGTACAACCCTCTCAGTAATAATCTCGTGCAAAACTGGACAGCGGAACATATGAGCCTGGTCCACATACAATAGAATTACAATTATACAATAAAAACTGGTCCACATACAATAGAATTGATGTTTTTAGTGACACTGTTTCTTGAAAATGTCTATTCCAAAACCTGACAAACACTATACTTCCAAAAGTATTTGCTCACCCATCCAAATTATCAGAATCAGGTATTCCTATCACTTCCATGGCCACAGGTGTATGAATGCTTCAGCAAACTAAAACATTTTGGACAATTACATGCTGCCAACTGTGTGGGAACAGTTTGGATCTGGCCTTTTGCTCTACCAATGTGACTGTATACTGGAGCACAAATCAAGGTCCATAAAAACATGGATGACAGAGTCTGGTGTAGATGAACTTGACTGGCCTGCACAGAGTCCCAACCTTAACCCAATAGAAAATCTTTGGGATGAATTAGAGCGGAGACTGAGAGCCAGGCCTTCTCTTACAACATCAGTGTGTGATGTCACAAATGTGCTTCTGAAAGAATGGTCAAAAATTCCCATAAACACACTCTTAAACCTTGTGGACAGCCTTCCAAAAAGAGTTGAAGCTATTCTAGCTGCAAAGGGTGGACCGACATCATATTGAACCCTGTGTATTAGCTCATATGTGAGTCAAAGCAGGTGAGCGAATACTTTTGGAAATATAGTGTATTTCTTGCCCAAAATGCATGCACTATATATCAGTTATCCCACAGAACAGCCAATGAAAATGAAATCGCTGCTTACAACATTTAACATGTCCACTTAACATGTCAACTATTAGAGAACTTTACTACACAGATCTGTGTGTGTTTAATAGTCAGCAACTGAAACATACTGTATGTGCAAAACTATTTATGGAGTGCACTGTAAAACATTTTTATTGTAGATTTACAGTAATTTATTAGCAGAAGATTCACCGTCAAAGTGCTGTATTGTTTACAGGTTATTACTCTTTTACTTATAACTTGAATATAACATGAATCTATACAACATCACTGAACTACAATACTGTATAAAGCAGCATAAAAGGAAAAATCCTGAATATTTACAGCTTTTTAATGTATTTTATTTTACTTCTAACTTGAATTTAGTATGAATCAGTGCAATGTAACTAAACTACGAATCTATAAAGCAGGCTTTAATGAGAAATCATCTATATTTACATCTATCTGTAAAAGATAGAGCATGTAACAGTTGTGGTGTACAGCTACGGTATAAAACTGTTTAACTTACTTTTACTGTACATATACAGCAAAGGCTTATAGTGTAGCTGTAAGTTTGTCTCATATCTTAGGCTTTAATTATGCTTTAATGACTGAAGTAAGCAATGTCTCCCAAATGAATGTCTGACTGAGTGTATACCATCAGAGTTATATATACAAAATCTAATATAAGGAGCAGAACGTTATATAATTTAATAATGCGGTGCCTCGATTTTAATATAATAAATACCACATCTGAATTCCATCCATGCACTCTGATCTTATTTAAACCTCAAGTCTGTGATCCAGTGGAAAGATTTTAATGTATGGCTTCTTAATTTCTCCACGGACAGATGGTATTAAAACGCTCCACCTAAAAGATCAGAGATCAGAGCACAATGCCGGCATACATTACTCTCACTATGGACATGGTTTGACAGATAATGTGATTACTTTGTGACGTCTACTGGCCTTAAGCACTGGGCATTAAGCAAGGTTGTGCCATTAGGAAAATAAAGTACTGGCCACTAAGTGCCAGTTGGCAAAACTGGAGTAAGTCTTTTCCAGTTCTGGATACACTGCAATGTCCAATGTCAGTATAATTCGGAAGAGGCTACATCTCTATTTGAATGCGTGGTTACTCTGCATACTAGAATGATCATCGTCGTCGTCGTGGTAATAAGCATGTTTTTTCATTACGTGACAAGGTTTGTATTCCCTATGGATTTTAGATGAAGTATGATTTGTGATGTTAAAAAAATTAAAAAGCTTATGACTGGAACTGATCCAAAGAAAGCAGTATATAGTCTTAAAACATTATACATATAGAATAAAAGAATAAAAGAGCTAAAACGTAGCATTCAGTGTGGAAGAAGCAAAGATATCTCAGGAACAAGGGTGGGTGAGAAAATTCAGAAGCTGCTTCGGGTGGATGCACAATCAAGTTACTTAAACAATACTTTTACATAAAGCACATGCAACATAGAACATAGACATTTCTAATGTGTATTCTAATGTAGTTTCTAATGTATTTCCAACCTTACACGCGATCTGACCATCTGTAAAACCTGAAACTAAATGCCATGTTGGTATACAATACTTGATTCTATACAAACATCTGCACTTCAAATTATATAGGCACTAATGAGTGATTGTTTCCCCCCTCTGTCCGGAGTAACTGGTGCACAGCTTCCAGCATCTGTTTTGTTCTTCATGCAGGTGCATCGCATTTTAAGCTCCCAGTAAAAGCAACTAGAGAGCCAGTAAGCGCATGTGCAAATACCTGTCAGTCAATATGCTTGATATCCACACCGATATGCATCGAGCTTAATATCAAAGTGTTCTACTAGCCATGCGATATGAAGGAATTTGGATCTCAGGAACATAAGCTGGGGTGAACATTAGAGCTGCTCAGTGATAGAGCTAGAGAGTTATTGGAAGGTGGGTGAGTTATCTAGAATATTACTACAATACTATCACATTTTTGTCTCTTTTGCAAGAATAATTGCAGCTTTAAACACTATTTGACAACTTTTACAAGGGTGAGTCAAAAATAATCTCCACTCTGGTTATACTAGACTTTCTCATCCAGGAACATGTCTTGTCATACGCCGTCATTGCTTTGGATCCTGCCTGTTTCCAGCAACTCTATCTACCAACTGAGCCATTCATTCATTCAGTCATTCATTCATTTTCTTCCACTTAATCCACATGGAGTCATGGGCCAGTGCCCACCAGCAACTCTGGGTTCAACAATCAACCTAGCATGCATGTCTTTTGAATGCAAGAGGAAACCTGAGTACCCTGAGATTTATTTTTTCATTTATTCTAATGACAGGAACATGCTCATACACAAGTCTCATGTCATACGCAGTACACAAGTTAAGGACAATTTAGCATTTACAATTGACCTAGCATGCATGTCTGGACTGTGGGCGTAAACAGGAGCACCTGGAGAAAACTCACGCTAACATGGGAAGAACATGCAAAATCCACACAGAAATTCCCAGGTTGCCCCATCCGGGGATCGATCCCAGGTCCTCTTGCTGTGAGGCCACAGCACTACCCACCACTCCTCTATGCTGCCACCAACTGAGCTTTTGTGGGGGGAAAAAGTTGGTCAGATAGACAAAGTGTACTGATAAGCAGGGAGATCGTGTCGAAAAGTGATCGCTTCAGCTGGAGTGCGGATAAATTTTGACTCACCCACATATAATGAAAGGCCATCTGTGAAAACTGACACTAAAGGTCATGTTAGTGTAAAATACTTGATATCCTAAAATATATGGAAGCAGCTGTAATCCAAATTAAACAGGCATTAAAGATAATTATTTCCCCCTGACTGTCCCGAGTAAATGATGCAAAGCTTCCAGCGCCTGTTTTTTTCTTCCTGCAGGTGCGTCCCATAATAAAGCTCCTAAAGCAACCCGAAAGCCGGTAAGCGCGCGCGCAAACACCTGTCAGGCAAATCTCTAGACATCCAGACGGATGCCTTTATCAGTAAGGTGCTCTACCGAGCCGCAGCAGTGTAAAAGTGTGGAGCAGTGAGGAGAAACCCACAAGTAGCTGCCGCTGGTGAGGATGAGGAAGATCTGAGAGTAGGAGACCGACAGAAGAGCGGCGCGCGGCGAAAGCACGCGCATGGTGGCATGGGACAGCAGGACGAGGCGCGTGCTTCCCTCGGATGTCCTTCACGGGTTTGCGGAGAGTCAAGCGGCACTACTGTGGGAGCCTGGACGATGGAGATAAGTCCGTGGAGCTCCTGCATCTCCTGCCTACGGGCGCAGTGTATTTGTGCGTGCCCCTGCGTGTGTGTGCCCTTGTGTGTGTATGTGTGTTAGTGCGATCTGCCGGGAATTTACAGAGTGCAGACTGCAGATCATGCATGCACAACCCGGTCTTCTCTCATCGCTTTACCATTGGCAGAGAGGGAGGTGGGGGACTCTGCCATCCGCCCACTTTTTGTGGTGGACAGCTGAGTGACTCTCCTCCTACTCTTTAAGCACACTGATATACACATCTGTATGCTGGACCAAGATGTTAGCTGTCCAGATGAGTTGCCCCCGAGAGCCTGGGATTTTGCATGTGCCCAAGTAAATTTGCTTCACCAGCCTTACACCAACAAAAATGCAAACCATTTTATTTTAAAAGTTCGCATTATATATTATACGACGTATATGATGTACAATAAAACCATACTGGGCGGCGCAGTGGACAGTGCTAAATAAAAATAATAAATAAAAACAATGCTTTTATAATAATGCTTGAAATACCCGTGTTCGCGCGGGTTTTCTCCGGGTACTCGGATTCCTCGGGCATTCCAAAGACTTGCATAATAGGTTAACTGATGTCTCTAAATTGCTCTTTAGTGTGTGAATGTGTGTGTGTGTGATTGTGTGCGTCCTATCTAGGGTTGATACTCTCCCGCCCAGAGTTGCCAGGTGGGCACCGGCTTGCCCGTGGCCCTAAAACTAGAATTAAGCGCGTATAGAAAATGAATGAATAAAACCAAAATAATAAGAACTTAATTAAATTAATAATCAATCGTTGTCATTGGGTCTGCAGCCATGTTTGGGCCAGGAAATGTTTCAGGATGAACAATCAGATTTTGCACATTTTATGAAACTAGCAATGCTAACTTACGGAGCTGCTGCACCAGTAATTGGTTGTATGGAGTCTGTTCGCTGATGCCTGCCTGCTGTAATTAATGTCCAGATGCTGGTCTCCTTGTAGTGTCTATAGGTTCATACTGTCCACTATGGGTTTTCTACAAGTACTCTGGTTTCCTCCAGCATTCCAAAGATTTGGCTAATTAGGGTAATTGGTGTCTCTAAATTGCCTCTTAGTTGTGATTGTGTGTGTGTGTAAGTGTAAGATGGATTGTTCCTGTTCCAATTCACCTAACACACATGTCTTTGTAGTGTCTGTGTGTTTTGTTGTGTTGTGGGGGGCACGCAAACACTCGGAGAACATGCTAACTCCACACAGATAATTCCTGAGACATTGCTCCACCTGGGTATCAAACACTGTTTGAGATAAAGCAGCTCCGTGGATAATATTCAGCTCTGGAGTTTGTGAGTAATGTTTTGGAGAACAGGTCAGTCAAGTACCAAAATTGCCTCTTAGTGTGTGTGACCTATGATGGATTGTTCCTGCTTTCGTGTCCAGAGTTACCGGCTGGGCACCGGCTTTCCCGAGACCCTAAACTAGGATAAAGTGGCTATTGATAATAAATGATATGTGAACTATTTTTTGGAAAGCTACACTGAGAATCGTTAAATGTCTATATAATTCCAGATTATTATTATTATTATTATTATTATT
>JAOUQV010000012.1:5405449-5417648 GCA_028565295.1 Aspidoras spilotus | reverse complement strand
TCCACCAGCATCACGTAGTGACCTGGCCACTATCCTGCATGAAGAATGGCTTAAAATCCCTCTGACCACTGTGCAAGGCTTGTATGTGTCATTCCCAAGACGAATTGACAAAAGGAGGCCCTACACCATACCAGGTGTTTCAGTTTCATTGTCTAACCCCTGTATATATAAATGAGAGAAAAAAGAGAGAGAGAGCAAAAGAGTACAGAGCCATTTACAAAATTTGCTAGAGATTTTTTATTTACCTAATTTATAAATTACAAAATCAGTACCAGAGATGCTCAAAATCACTTCTCACTGGTCCAAGTGAAGTTTCAAGCCTTTCATTATGAGTTTGAGTCACGTCTCTCCTAGTTTAAATGCTTTAATGCTATTTAAAAGCATAAAAATAATCTATTAAAGCTCATCAGTTGTATGATCACTTTTAATAGACTATTGCAGTGCAATATGCAAAAAGCACACATTGAAAGCTTGTATCAATTTGACAACTGTAATTTGCAATGGCTGAATGTTTTTTTGCTCTGCACTATGGGTTCATGGTGTTGTTTGTGTTGAGCATAAATTATGTGTCATTAACTATCTGTACATCTAAATGGCCTTTCACGGTTAATGAACATCTTATTTTGGCGTCCCCCTTCATCAGGGGTCGTCACAGCGAGTCAATCCTCAGTGACGAACTCGCATCATTGATTTGGTAAAATTTTACGCTGGATCCTCTTCCTGACGCAACCCTCACCATTTACCCGGGCTTGTGACCGGCTCTAGAAATACACTGGCTTGTGCTCTAATGGCGGTTTTAAGCTGTTGATGGACATATAAAATAAATGTTCGTGATTATTATACTATGAACATTTAGATGGTTACAAAGCTCACTGGCAATTCTGCACCTTATCAAATAAAAATGAATCAAATAAGTCAATTAAGGAAATATACAGTGGGGCAAAAAAGTATTTAGTTAACCACTGATTGTGCAAGTTCTCCTATTTGATGAAAGTCGTCTGTAATTACACTTCAACTATGAGAGACAAAAGGGGAAAAAGTACAGAAAATCACATTGTAGGATTAAAAAAAAATTTGTGTATTATGGTGGAAAAAGTATTTTGGATCACCGACAAACAAGCAAGATTTATGGCTCTCATAAAACTGTAACCTCTTTAAGAAGCTCTACCTGTATTAATGGCACCTGTATGACCTTGTTATCTGTATAAAAGACACCTGTCCACAGCCTCAAACAGTCAGACTCCATACTCAACCATGGCCAAGAGAAAAGAGTTGTGGAAGGACACCAGGAAGAATATTGTTGACCTGCACCAGGCTGGGAAAAGTGAATCTACAATAGGCAAGCAGGTTGGTGTAAATAAATCAACTGGGGAAGCATTTGTAAGAAAATGGAAGACATACAAGACCACTGATTTCCCTAGATCTGATCTGATCCCATGGGGTCAAAATTATCATGAGCTCGGTAAGCAAAAATCCAGGGGGAACTGATGAATGATCTGAAGAGAACTGGGACCAAAGTAAAAAGGCTACCATCAGTAACAAAATAATACTGCTCTAGAGAAGATCTGCATGTAGTAACGGGCCAAAATACCAGCTACAGTGTGTGCAAACCTCGTGAAATCTTACAGGAAATGTTTGACCTCATTTTGTTCTCATTTTGTCTCATAGTTGAAGTGTAACCTATGATGAAACTTACACACCTCTCTCATCTCATCTCTCATTTCTAAGTAGGAGAACTTTCACAATCAGTGGCTGACTAAATACTTTTTGGCCACACTATAACATAAAATAAAGATTGTCTATATTACTTAGTAGATTCTCAAGTAGTGTGTTAGTCTCAAGTCACAGTATTGAGCGACATCTTTGTCGAAGTCTCAATCTTGAGAGAATTATTTTTTAATTGAGTCTACAAGTTTTTGCTGCAAAAAAGAAATGCAAAGCTTCCAGAAGAAATATGTGCCAGATTCCACATTTAAGATGCTCTGTAAAACCTACAAGCTAATTTACTCATAAAACTGAGCAAATTGGTAAAAACCACATAAAATACCAAGAAACTTTAGTTAATTATTATTTACTGTCTCCAAGTGTTTGGAGAATTTGACAGTTCTTCTGGATACTTTGACTCACTTGCTTGCTCTTTGCAGCCTTCTATCATGTTTTTTATTTCTTTACAGTGTAATATTTTATTTAATATGTTGCTTTTTTACCTTTTTTTAAGTTAAAACTACTAAGTCAGTAAAAATATATTTTTTACTTATTTAGTAGTGCAGAATTAATGAAAATAATCTATCAAAAACATGGTGCCTAAGAATTATACACACGTATTCTATAATACTCTTTGTTGATAATTGCAGAGAATTCCAATAATAAAGCAAAAATTGGCGTAATATTTAATTTATGTATGAATCATTAAAGTGCACCTGCTATTATGCATTCCGTTTCTACTCGGATAAAACAGACCTCAGATGTGCAAACTGGACTTTGAAGTCTTGTCTTAGAAGCAGAGTAACTTTTAGAGGAAGTAGATCATGTTTTATGCACGCTGTGTGCGGGACTAACAAAGGTGAACCATCATGCTGAGACATGAGAGCACAAGGGAGAAATGGCAAACTAATACTTTTAGCAATTCGACACATCTGCTAACACACACACACATACACAAACACATACACACTCAAACGTTATCTTGAATGTTCAAACCCACTATTGTGTATTAATTAGAAGCCTTCCTCAGCATTTCTGCTTTTTAGAGATACAAAAAAGCACAGATTTCCTTTTACCAGGGTGAGTCAAATATTGTCTGCACTGTGGAATGAACTTAATTAACTTTAAAAAATACATTATTTTCTTCTCATTATTAGATCTCTCTGCTTCTGAATGCACTTTGTCCATCTGTCAACAAGCTTTCCTAACAAAAAAAGTTTTTAGGCTAAGCTGCAAGTAGTGCGATCATATGTGAATCTTCATCCTTGTCGAGCTTCTTTCAAAGGATCAAACAGTCACACATCTATACAACAGAATTAATTAACGTGCACACTCTGTGCTGTCATCAGTTGTGGATGTGGATGGCTTGGGCATCTTGCACCTTCTTCATGAATTACACTTGTGTGACCTTTCTTGAAATTCTCTATACAGTCATACACACTTCTTCCTAAAACACATTCTCCATATGTGCTCAAAGACTTCAATTAATATCACCAACCAATGAACCTTCAGACTACAAAAAAACAAACAGATCATTGCATACACAACAGAAGACCGAAATGATAGTCAGCCAACCATTTTTATTGTACCACAGAAACCAAAAACTGATAAGACAGACAGTGCATGCAGTTGTTTTAATAAATCCTGAGTGTGGACAATATTTAACTCTCCCTTTTAGCAGAGAAGTGCATTAAATATAAACTTTTTACAGCTTATGTGGAATGGCAATCAGCAGCTTTCAGTGACTGTTTCTGCATGACTGTTGCAGTGACTGTTTGATATATTTTTTGACTGTTTGATATAAAGAACCCCTCCGCACTTACATCCGCCTCATCCTGTCTGTTCCTGTCTGGATTCCCAGCGTTACATTAGAATTACTGAGGAGAAATCATCATATTTGAACAGCTAGTTGAACAGTAATCTCGGCAATGTCATCCATCACAATTCTGTGCAATTTTTGCCTTTTACATGGCTGTTATCATCATCCAAACCTTATCAGCTGTGCACTGATCAAATTCAATATTACATAGTGTACTTATTTACATACAGCATAGCATATCTATGCTTGATGTTTTCAATGCTGTAGAAATGTGTCATTCTAAATATCTTTGAATTACTGTCAAACCCTCTCTCTTTTATTTTCTGTATCCAGAGCCTTTGATTTACACTGCCGTGCAGTGTGTGACCTCTAGGAAATATAAATTATAATTTTTCTTTGTTTATGTGGTGTTGTATATAGTGCATGCGTGTGCTTTCTCTGTGTGTCAAGGAGATAACCTGTGTGTGGAATCTGCTGAGTAAGAAAATGTGTAATGGCAGAAAGGAAAGATCCTAGAACACAACACCTTCCGCCACTTCCCAGCTCATTCATTCCCTGTTCCTCTCTTTTCAGCTTTCAAAAAATATTATTGCCTCTGTCAGGCTTTTGGCTAAGAGCTAGTGGTGGTGCTGGCCTCGCAGAGGAAGCCTAGGTGCTGAGAATGCTGATGTGTCATCTCTTCCTTCCCTGGCTTGGCTTTGAATATACACTGTTCAGGATAACACACACACACAGACACCCACACACACCATTCTTCATTCTGTGCATAACTGCACACACTGCAGACTAACTCACAGTAGTATCTTTTCCATCGAAATATGGGATTGTGTGGGTCTTAGACAGAGGTTGTGTTACTAAATATTTCTGCTACTGGAGACATGAGCCACCGCTGTGTAGTCAAAGTCATCTCCCTCACCGAGGTCCAGCTACTGCCGGTAGGTAGCTGCAGAGATGCAATCAAAGACACACACACAGACAGACCGAGAAAGAGAGAGTGAGACAGAGAGAGAGAGAGTGAGACAGAGAAACAGACAAACAGAGATACAAACATAAGACAGAGGGATAAACAGACAGAGAGCTATTTTTTTAATATTATCTTTAATCTTTTTTTAAAATCTAATTGTGTTTTATATCTTTTTATAAGTTTGTATGTATTGTTTCATTTTACCTGCTCTGGCAATATTGTTTTATATAAGTCATATTAAAGCATTATTAAATGAAATGTAATGAGATGGTAAAATCAGGTAAAATCACAATATAAGCTAAAAATCCTGTATTGTGTATTACTCTACAGATATGACATTTATTCAAAACAGTCAACCTTTAGCTTATATTGTGATTTTACCTGATCCTATACAATATAATACTATGCAATATTGTATTTATTTCTGGTATAACATGATATCATTTTACCCTGAGTATCAGACGATAGTGATATTTGTACCAATATGTTTTAGAAAGTTTAGTTTTAAGTTTTAGAAAATATGAGAAACAATAAGCAGCTAAGTCATAACTGACACAAAACTTCAGCTTTCACAATAAATCACATATACAGTGAACATACTGAACTTAGTATGTTAGTATAAATATAAATATAAGTATAAATATCTAATCTGGCGAGTATTTTAATACACACAATCATTTACAGTTACAAAGGAAACTAAATTCTAACCTTTTTGAAAAAAACAACAAAATTAACATAAACTTTATTCTTCCCAATATGTAGTATGCTAGTTTTTGCTAGTATCGGTGTAAGATAAGATAAGATAAGATAAGCCTTTATTTGTCCCACAATGGGAAAATTTACACAGTATTTGTAAAAGTAAAAGTATTTGTTATATAAAATACAAAACTTATTCATAACGTGTGAGGGCGAACCATAGAGCTTTAATTATCATAATTCTATAAAATCAATGTAATTCATAGATATATTGTATGATATGCAATGAAAAGTGTATTGAGGGAGGTTAAGTTGATGACCCGTGGGCGTTCAGTCATTTGTCCATAATTTCTACAGTTAGTGATAATCTCACACACCCGGGTTTCATAACCTGACCTGAAGTGAAACAAGAACTTGGCTAATAGTGAAACAGTTGAGCAATGTCTGCGCCATAATATAGATAACATTTCCACTTCCAGTCTGTCTCACAGCCATCAGGCCATCAGTATGGACTAGCATTTGTAGAAGCCACAGATCAATAAGGTAAAACAAATACTCATTTATATACTCCAGTCACTCATTAGTGATTCTGCATCCATATAAAATGTAGTGATACCATGTTAGAAGAATACACCTGGGCAAGATAGGAAATATAAATACATGGAGCATGCAGCTTAAGAAGATTTAAAATTTACAGCATGTCATTATTTTTACTACCATGAAATGTAATTACAGGGTATCAACATGACTGATAGTGTCCTAATCCTTAGGGCACTACAGGAGAGCAGAGAGTGTGTGTGTGTCTGTGTGTGTACACAGCCAGTGCAACATTATTTATGGGTGAATAAATGAACAAAATAAAGGTACATATATGCACGCACTGCACAATGTCTTTTACACTACTTATAATTGAATGCCTACCAGCTCAGCTGTTAAATTTGGCAAATTTGTGATGCTTTGTTGGAAATATCATCTTTTGTCAGTTCTGTATCATTTTTCTTTGTAAACAAACATATACATTTATTTTCCACTTTATTAGGTACACTTTTACAATTGCTTATTAACTCAAATATCTAATTAGCCAATCACATAGCTCAAAATCAATGTGCTTAGGTGTAGATTTGGTCAAGATAATTTGCTCAAGTACAAGCCGGGCATGTCATTGGGTAAGAAAGTTGATTTAAGTGACTTTGAACCTGGAATGTTTGTTGGTGCCAGACGCGCTGGACTAAATATTTCAGAAACTGCTGATGAACTAGGATATTCACACACAACCATCTCTAGGATTCAGAGAGACTGGTTAGACAAAAAATAAATAAAGTGAGTGACACTTGTGTGGACAAAATGCCTTGATGATGTGAGAAGTCAAAGGTGAATGGGCAGACTGGTTCGAGATGATAGATAACTGTAACTCAAATAAACACTTGTTACAACCAAGGAATGCAGTCCATTTTGAAAGTATGGCACAATGAATTAAGACAGTTCTGAACCTAATAAAGTGGCTGGTTAAAGTAAAGTGCTAATTCAATTTAAATGTAATTTTCACCATTCTAAAAACACTTTGGAATGTTATGTCAATTTTAACCTTCACACACATATCACTTGGTTGTCCAGGTCTTGTTAATACCTGTAGCGGAGTCAATGTTGAATGAATGTCGATGCATTTATATTCGAGAAAGAAAACAATGGATTTAGTCCTCTACAGCTACAGGCAGTCTAACAATCAAGTTTGTTACAGAGAATTAATATCATTTTCAAGCAAATTTTAAAACATCTATGCACCGACTGACATGATGGAAGTAAAACCAGGATGTGGTGAAAAAATAATTTTCTATATGATTTTCTAATAGGTGGGTCATCACCGAATCACTTTGTCTCATGCCTAGAAATGTCTGTCACCAAAATTAATTTAATTTTAGTGTTTGTAGTCAAAATTCAGAGTATCAGTATAAACCTCTTGTCAGATTAAATTAGTCTGAAACAAGCAAAACAAAATCTCAACATGGTCAATGCATAAATATTTATGATTAAAAAGTAAGTTGAAATAAAATTGGTAACATTATTTCACAAAGATATTTGAAAATATGCAAAATAAGCTTGACATTCGCTGAGTATATTTTTAGGCACGTGGCAATAAAAGTTATTTTTGGCTATTACAGAAATACCCCCAGAGGCCTTCGGGTAAATTCACAGTTGGCTCTTTGTGAACTCAGACAACACAAAGGCAAAACAGGGTTATTATGGTCTCATAAACAGTGAAGAGGTCTATTCTAAATATAGAGCTAAAATATACGATTAAAATAAAAGTCCAGTTCTTGACAGTTAGTTTTTGAGAGCTGACAGCAGACAATGAGTCTACCATGAGCCCTGGGGTTAAGTAACACACAACAAGCAGCATTTGTTTTCGAGCTCCTGGATCAGAAGTGGAAGATGGATAGGGGAGGTGGTGGTGGTGGTCAGGCAAAGTCATACAAACAGAATGGGGCGGTCCTCTGGAATTGGTGATATAGGCAAAGCACAGACGTCCCATGGTGATCAAACCAACCTGATCAGTATTGTGATGGCTCTCTTTTTGAGGAGATTAGCACAATAGGCCATAAAAGGGCAAGCCATCCCCCCTGTTAATTAGGCCTTTAACTACTCCCAGTCGGTTTATAAAGACGCTGGATAGGAGGGGAGAGTCACATCGTATCAACTCAACAGTTAACTTTAGCCTGGGATCTGACCAGAGTTCCTGTTCAGAGCCGCAGAGGACACTTGGGTTCTGAAAATGCCACATTTATCTTGTAACTACCACATCATGCGAGACGGCGCCCAAGTTGCCAGCGTAAGGTCTTGATTTTCCTAGTAATTTAGATTTTTGGAGCTAGATATTGGATTAGATTTTAAGATTCTGTCTGAGAAATGCTGTCAGTTTTTGACTTGGAGAATGTTGTCTACCATCTACAGCCTAGGTTTTAATTAAAGTTTTACTTCTTTTATGACATTAATTTATTATTGATGTGGCCATATATTGCTTTCTCATGAAAATCAGTAATGTTGTTATATTTTTGCAGAATGTATACTTTATAAACTTTGTAATCCCTAGGTTCAGAACCACCTGGAAAACTCCAAGTACCACCTGCACCAAGCCCAGACCCAGCAAGTCAAACAGTACCTAACTCTGGGCACTAAGGTTGTTGGCCAGGCACCCCCACAACCTTGCCAGGCCCTGGGCACAATGCCCGTCCTGCGCAACAGTCATATGACGCCTGTTAGTGACAACAGCGTTACGCCTGATAGCCCTGTCACCTTGTTCACCCTCACCAACAGCCACGACACCGAGGTGAGTAGCATATTGGAATATACGTTGGAACACTGTTAGAACTATTCTCCCTCACACTTCTCTTTGATAACATCAAATATGTAGCATTGATCAATACTAAAGTAAACAAGCTAACTGATCTGATAAGACACATTTCTATTATGCTGCTGTCTTGTGTGTAGATGATGAAACACTTGGTATTAGCTCAGAAATCAACCCGCTTTTCCCTTTGCATTGTTGTACATTGACTACATTGACTTAATGACTATGAGCCTTTGAAAATAAAGCTAAAAAAGGGACCTCTGAGGATGTTAAATATGGCAGAGCGTAATTTTGGTTTTCCTGTAGTTTCCAGTGGATGAAGTTATTGATGATCTTATTGCCTTTGAATCGGGGTTCCATGATGGGAGCTTGGAGTGTATGGAGCCGAGCATCATAATGCAAAATAATGTGAGTAGGAATTACCGTCATTTTTCAAGTGTGTGTGTCATTGACATTGCTTCTGGAAACTCTATTTAATAATATTGTTATTAAATTATAAGACTTTAATTACTTAAAAATACATCAACACAAACCTGTGAAGGTTAGACTAAGTTACTATGATAAATATATTTGGAAAGATTAGAAGTGCAAACTGAAATTTTGATTCTTAAAGTGTTTGGGGAAAAATAGTTTGACTTTTGTGAGGTCAGCTTGATTCCAACTAAAAGTCAAAGTTCAAGGTGTGTTCAAGTCTGTGTGTGTGAAAGTGAAAAGCTTAAATAGCAGCACATTCTTTGCTGTGGAACAAAACAGATTAGTCGACTAACATAATCAGGTAGCTGATGGCTATGCTGAAAATGATCTGTAATGATACAATGCATAATATATGCTTTTCTATGCTCAGTGAGGGTTTTAATAAGTTCTTTATGGTTAACATTAAAGTACAGGAGGGAGAAAGTGAGTAATGTTTCTAGAAAACAAAGAAAAAAAAATGCATATGTATGCAAATGTGTTAAAAAAGTTTTTAGAAATCTAATGAAGTGTGATTTAGCCAAGAAATAAAAATGCATACGCAGGCGTCTAGGGATACAAGCTCCCTCAGTGTGTCTTTGACTGGGCAGAAATTTTGCAGAAATGTGCTGATGCTTAGCCTGGACAAAGAACTGCTTGAGAGGTGATTGTAATGACACCTGAATTCCCCACAGAGGAATGTGTCTTTCAGTCTGAAAGAGAAACTTTCACATTACTTTTCAACACACACAATGAGACAGCAGTGGAACGGGGTCCAATGTTACAGAGCGCATGACAGAAAAAAAAGATGTGTGGAGATTGAGAATACAGAGATGGATAGAAAGAGTGTGTGAGAGAGAGAGATGGAGCGAGAGAGAGAGAGATAATACACGACAGATTATGTCTGAGCAATGCAGCGAGGCATCAGGCTGGGCTAATGCATTGACTCCCAGTGGGCTTGTTCAGAGATGATACCATCTTTAAATAGATCAATTGATTTTAATTAGTCATACAGTGCAATGCATCACGTCGCTTCACATGTCAACATGTCTGTGAACACTGATGGGAATGGATAGAAATGATTACGATGCCAGGAGTCAAGGGACTGTTGCAATAATTTAATTTTTGATAAGCACGATTTTCCTATTCTGAGATAATGGCATACATGCACAGCAAAGCTAACAATCAAACCCCTATCTGCCCGTCTCTTAATCTAATACTGATTATGCACCATCTTTTTAATCCATCTGTCTAATACACATAGTGTGTGTATTTAGACGTACATGCATTGACTTGAGCAGGAGACTGTCTAACCTGTCTTAAATGATCAATAGGGTATAAAAAATCTATTTACCATCTATATATTAAAAACTCATATATGTCATTTAGGTCATTGTAATGCTGCTTGGAACAATGACCATAGTTAAAAGTGTCTTGATTTTATCATTCTAGTAAATGACAGGGATATCTGCTAATAGATACTGTGAATAAACATTGGTTTTTATTGTCACATAACATACACTCACCAGACACTTTATTACATATACCTTACTAGTAAAAGGTCGGACCCACTTTTGCCTTCAGAACTGTCTTAATTCTTCTTGACATACTTTCAACAGAGATGGTATTCTACATTCCACAAGTGGTTGTATGGGATAATGTTGCCTTTCAGTCTGTCCATTCTACCCTGACCTCTTTTCAACAAGGCATTTGTGTCCACACAACTGCTGTTCACTTGATATTTTCGGGTTTTTTTTCCCTGTCAATTTTGTCTAAATCCTATAGATAGTTGTGTGTGAAAATCCTAGTAGAGCAGCAGTTTTTAAAATACTCAGACCAGCCTATCTGGCACCAACAAACATGCCAACGTTATTTGAAAAACCTTCTACGCCATCCTGATGCTCGGTTTTCACTTCAGCAAGTTGTCTTGACCACATCTACGAGATTAAATGCATTGAGTTGTGGCCATGCATTTGGCTGATTAGGCATTTGTGTTAACAAGCAATTGAACAGGTGTACATAATAAAGTGGCTGGTGAGTCTATTTGAAATTAACATGCAATTTGAATAATTTAATTCAGTTCAATTCAGCAGGATACAAGTTTATATAAGTTATAATTATAATGAGCAAACCAGACAGTGACAGTGGCAAAAAAAACTCCCTAAGATGATAAGAGGAAGAAACCTTGAGACTGTAGTGATGAGAGTGTTTGAGAGTGGTTGCCAGCATAACCAGTCATTCTGCACAATATAAATACAGGCAGCTATTTGACCTTCAGGATGGATCAGGTCTATAGTACCACTATATCCTATAACCATACACATTATAATGAAATATATTTCTACAGTTGTTCTTAAACTCCCCTGTCTTCCTCTTCCTGTTTATTTCAAAGATGGCCCTGAACAGCGGCATGCTGGAAGTCTATGGCGCTGACCAAGGTATGACTGCCTCTCATGGTGGATTGACACCCCCTTCATGCCCCACAAAGCTCTCTGTTAAAATGGAAGTCACAGGTACGAAGCACAGCGGCGGGACCGGCTGTCAGAGCTCGATGAAGGCCCCTAAATATCTGACATTGCTGTAATATAAAGAGATGCACACTTAAATAAACATCAAGTCTAACATGTAGTCTACAATCTAGTCGATAACCAGTCGATTAAACGCAAGGATCAAATTGCAGAAAGAGAGGCATGCTTCACATCAGTGTCTGCTTGCTATATTAAATCAACCCAAAGTATTCATTGTCCGACTTCCTTTTTTACAACCCAGATTTGAGATTTTGAATGCTTCGGTTAACTGATATTATGGGATGTATGTCTTATGTCATCATATTGCACAAAAAGCTCCCTAAAAGAGATTCACCTCTGACTGTTCATGTCATGCATCAATTACAGTTCATTGTTTTAGGAAAGTTTAAGGATTCTTTAGGAACTCTTCACTCATGACAAAAATAAGTCGCTTGTTTATGTGCTTTTTTCACATACAGGGGTTAGACAATGAAACTGAAAAACCTGCCATTTTAGTGTGGGAGGTTGGGAGGTTTCAATCTTCATTAATTGCACATTGCACCAGTAAGAGCAGAGTGTGAAGGTTCAAATAGCAGGGTAAGAGCACAGTTTTGCTCAAAATATTGCAATGCACAGAACATTATGGGTGCCATACCAGAGTTCAAAAGAGGACAAATTGTTGGTGCACGTCTTGCTGGCGCATCTGTGACCAA
>JAOUQV010000012.1:5332618-5345511 GCA_028565295.1 Aspidoras spilotus | reverse complement strand
AATCCCTCTGACCACTGTGCAAGACTTGTATGTGTCATTCCCAAGACGAATTGACACTGTATTGGCTGCAAAAGGAGCCCCTACACCATACTAATAAATTATTGTGGTCTAAAACCAGGTGTTTCAGTTTCATTGTTTAACACCTGTATGTCTTAAAATACATAGACTAATAAATAGGTGTCACAAATATTCTACATATCTACATGGTCCTGTCAGACACAACTGGTTTAAATTTAAAATAAACAATGCAAGGTTAAGGGCAGTGCATCCTATATACTACAGGTTTTTCTAGGTGGTAAGAAAACAAAGTTATGAGGTTGCACTGACTGGCGTCTAATTAACTATTTTAGTCTCCTTGGATATCAATAGCACATATCACAACACCACTTCACTAACGTAAACCACAACACATTCACACATTCTTTCTCACACACTGTATCATCATAAAGAGATCAATGTCATGGAAGATTCACGTGACCTACACGCATGTACAAACAAAGAGCTGGGATTTGACGGGCCTGCAGCTGAAGCTGTCATCCTTTCTGGTTTAAAAACAAATGTGGCCAAAGGGGAAGAGAAGAGGAGCTAGGGGGCTGGAGAGAAAAGGTTAATGCAGATCTGTGATCGCACATGACAGCGTTTAGGCCCCAGAAAGAGCAATGAAGCTCCAAAACGAGGAGTCCAGGGACTTTCATCTTCATATTCACTGGACCCTTTGTGTTGCCATCACACCCCCTCTTATGCTCAAACTTCAAATTTATTGCCAGGGTTTTGTAAGGCAGAGATGACCTTGAGAGGACCTTGTAGTCATCAATTCCACTCAACGCCACCTAATTAGCGACACAATGCTTTAGGGTTTGCTAAATCATGGTATACAGTAATCAAACCAAATTCTGTCAGGGCCAGATACAAGCCACTAAGCAAACTACTATGTGATAGTGGAGCAAAAATAATTACGGCGCTTCTGTGCATACACTTATAATCTCAGCTCTGGTGAAGACACACTGGATAAGGAAAGAAAGGAGATGAGGAAAAGAATACTGACAAACGCAATAGTGTAGCTATTACTATAACTAAAGGAGAAATAACATGTCTCATTGTACAAATGAGTAAGTAAAATTAAGTTAAAATGTGAAAAATGAATGAAATAAAGTCATTAGGCTAAAGCACCATGTCTTAAACTGGTCCATGTGAGTTAAAATAAGAGCAGATAAGAGTGGTGAAGTACGAGTGGTAAAGTACGGCTTTCTGATGGTCCCTCCATCTATCTTTGACCTCTAAAGAACACCGCTATTGTTCCTATTGACAAGCAACATTGAGCACAGATTACACTAACCATTTAAGTAATTTACTGGCATCCAGACCCTTCGGAACAACAACCAGCATGTCATTTCTTTTATAACTCACTCTGGAAAAAAAGAGGAGAAATATAATATGCCAATTTAGCTAAATAATTACAGCATTTTACAACTACGCCTACACAGTCTTATCTGGCACAAAAAAAGGAATATTTCAATTTCCCGTTTCCTATATTCTCACCAAAGCACCTAAAGGTCATATCACTCACCTAGAAGAAAAGAAACGGCAGGCAGGGGCTTAGGTCATGCCCAAATGGGTAATTTTTTGAAGTGAATGTTAAAAAGAATGCCACTGTAATGGACTGTGGAGTAACTGCCTCTCGGGGACTCTGATTTATCTATAAGGGTGATCTGGGTGATTCTCCAAGTTGCCATCTTGGACAGCTGACATGGAGCATTTTACTCAAAATGGAGCTGTTGTTTGTCTGTCATGATCTGGAGCCATGCCCCACATGGCTGAGTTTGTTTTTTTTTTTATTTAATGGACGTTGTAAAATGCAGGGGTGATAGAGGAGTGGTGGACCGGCCTTTGCAGTAATTGTCTAATACAGTGCTCTATACTGAAGTCATTGAGTGCCTAAAGGGAACATGCTGGCGCTTGACCCTCAGCCACTTTCAAATAATCTAGTATTCAATCCAGCATGTAATGACTTCTAGTGCTGTCAATCCGTACAGTATTCTTCTTTCTAAATGCCTGCAGATAAGTGGATCTAGCAAAAAGCAGAAAAAGCTGCAAGTCAGCTCAAGAAAAGAAAATGTCATGAATGAGTGGCAGGTGTAGATGCATTTGCCCAGCGTCCAGAAATGCACCTATTCTCTGGCTTCTGATCTCCACCAAACAGTAACAGCACTTAACCTCAATTGATTGGCTATCCCTTTTCACTTGTATTGACAGGAAGAGTTGGAGATCTGTTTAATGGGTGGCTACAAGTGCTTAGGGTGTTTAATACTAATGAAGGCAAGGCCATCAATCTAGGGAGGAAAAGTTCACACACAGATGTCTGGGACTTCGGTTCAGTTAACTTAACCACAAAGCCATCCCTCACTACTGTCATGTCTCAAAACTATCCATAATGACCCTAAGATAGAATCCAGCCTTCCTGGGCTTTATAATGGAGAGAACTTGAATTGTGCTGGGGTTGTCCAGTCAGTGTGAAAGACATAAGTCTATTGCAAGTTCAATACTGATATAGAACTAAAGTAATATACTTAAAAAATTAAAGATCATGAAAATCATGAAAAAGTTCATTTATTACCATAATTCTATTCAAAAAGTAAAACTTGTATATTATATGCATTCATTACACACATACTGATATATTTCTAGTGCTTATTTCTTTTAATTTGATGATTATAACTAACAACTAATAAAAACCCAAATTCATTATTTCTGAAAGTTAGAATATTGTGAAAAGGTTCAATATTAAAAACACCTGGTGCCACATTATAATCAGCTAAATAACTAAAAACACCTGCAACGGCCATTAAATAGTCCCGCAATCTAGTTCTGTAGGCTCCACAATCATAGAAAAGATGACTTGACAGTTGTATAAAAGACGACCATTGACACCTTGCACAAGCATAGCAAGACAGAAAAGGTCATTGCTAATGAGGCTGGCATACAGAGGCAAAGGGAAGGAAAAGACGTGGTCAAAAAAAGTGTACAATCAATAGGAATAACAGCACCCTGGAGAGGACTGTGAAACAAAAGCCATTCAAAAATGTGGGGAAGATTCACAAAGACTGGACTGCAGCTAACCCACCTTGCACAGACACATGGGTTTCAGCTGTCGCATTACTTGTGTCAAGACATAGCGTCAAAAGTGTCTAAAGACAAAAGGACTGAACTGCTGCTGAGTGGTCCAAAGTTAAGTTCTCTGATGAAAGTAAATTTTGCATTTCCTTTGGAAATCAAGGTCCCCGAGTCTGGAGGAAAAGAGAAGAGGCACAGAATTTATGTCACTTGAGGTCTAGTTTAAAGTTTCCACAGTCAGTGATGGTTTGGGGAGCCATGCCATCTTCTGGTGTTTGTCCACTTTGCTTTCTGAGGTCCAAGGTCAGTTCAGTCTACCAAAAGGTTTTAGCACACCTCATGTTTCTTGCTGCAAACCAATTTTTGGGAGATGCTGATTTCTTTTTTCAACAAGACTTGGCACCTGCACACAGTGCCAAAGCTACAACTACCTGGTTTGAAGACCATGGTATCCCTGTTTTTAATTGTTCAGCAAACTCACCTGACCTTAACAATATAGAACCTCTATGAGGTATTATGAGCAGGAAAATACGACACGCCTAACCCAAAAATGCAGTACAGCAGTGCTACAGACTAATTGACTCTATGCCACATCGCATTGCTGGAGTAACTTAGGCAAAAGGAGCCCTAACTAAGTATTGAGTGCTGTATATGATGATACATTTCATGTTCATATTTTAAAGTTGGCCAGCATTTCTAAAAATCATTTTTTGTATCGTTCTAAAGTAATATTCTCATTTTCTGAGTGAATCAATATACAATAAATCTTATACAATGCAGTAACAGTGATTAGTATATAAGGTATAATAATACAATTATTTTATTATGTCTGTTTTATGAAACATTTAAGTAACATGATGGTTTTACACAGGAAATGTATGATATAAATATATGCTATAAATAAGATATTGCCACACTTTTACTACCTTAGTGGTTCTTAACATGGGGTATGGGACTCTGTAGAGCTGGGTTTCACAAATGATCACCATCTTCTGGGAAAAGCCAGGAGCATTATAAACTGGGGTTTACATATCTGAGGATGCATAGAATGACAAGTGATTTGGATGCTCAGTCAGCTTATACCTATTTTGTGGAGAAAATCTATGCAGATGACCAGCACATAGCGATATGAGCATATGACATTACATGTTATTGTACAGATTTAAGTAATAATTTAAGTAAAACTATGCTAGTGAAATAAACCACAGAAACAATTTACAGTTTAGGTTGTGGAATCCTTTATTTGTAAACTATATTATTTAATGGCAAATATAGAGATTTTGTGGTGGTGCTGTGTAGAACATATGTTTGACTGCATGGTTAGACAATTAGTAGAACACTGTAGAAAGGAACCTTTATTTTTCATATACTGCATACATTACTGCACAGTGAAATTCTTTCCTTTGCATATCCCAGCTTGTTCAGAAGTAGGGGTCAGAGCACAGGTTCCCATGATACATCACCTCTAGAGCAGGTCCTTGCTTACTTGCCCCACAGTGGAAGCCTGTCAAGCCATTGAGCAAGGACCTTCCACCTTTTTGCTCTAGGGGTGCATCCTGGGTGCCCTTGTGTAATGACCCCAACTTCTGAACAGGCTGAACTGTCTTCACCTATGAGACCTGGATAAATGTAGTATTAGATAATGTTCGCGTAGCAATATACTGTATGCTGATATTGATATTATTAGACTGCTCTTTAACTCTGTAGAAGAAATCAATGAAGTGAATTTAAAACATACATAGTTGCATATAGGTTATTTTTACATGAGAGAGACTTGACCTTCCTGTAATATCTGGTTTATCTCTATGCCCTTATATTGTCCTTATTCTTGAATCATTTAAAATGAGTCTCTTTTATCGCTCCATTGCCATCCAAGACACAAGGTCTTGCCCCTTTTTTGATAACAAGGGGCTGGAGCAAACATGAATGAGTGGCAGCTATACATTAACTCCAATTTTGGGATATGTTAGAGACAATGGACAATAGGAAAATTAAATGAAAAGCTAAGGTCTGAGGTGTCACGGAATGCCCTCCGCCTTATCTTTCATTTCTCTTGAATGGAAAAACGGCACCTGTCACACTGTTTGAGCAGATGTAAGAGAAAAACTCATGCACTTCACAACACTGTCATTCACATTCATAATACGAATTGCAGTAAAAAGAATGCTATTAGGGTCCCAACCTAGGAGCCATTAAATCATTTTAAATCACTGTAACATCCCATTAGTGTCAGTGGTGAGACCATATAATAGTCTGTATTATAGAGCGCAGCAGTGCAGACCATTTGGGCTAAATCACAGACTCCGCCTTTGCTCCTTGTCCTATATGTCAGCATGACTGTCTGTCCATGGACTCTCATGCTAGATGAAGGGATGAGTTGTCTCTTAGGGGTTTGGCTGGAACTCATCTCAGTGTTTAACAAACATCAAACCTGCTCTGCTCTGCTCTTAATGTATTGTTACTATTAGGAGCCAGTTCAAATATATGCAGAAATATGACTCTGGAATACATTTTGTAGTTAAAACATCCCCCGAGCCTAACAGCATGCAAATGACTCAAAGAAAAGGTCAAGAAGAAATAGCCTAATTAACATTCAAATCTAATGTCTGAGGTGTGGAAAGTAAGAGTGTAGATAATTAGGAAATTAAATGTATTTTTTTCCTTACAGCAATGCCACTACACAAACACACTATACACATGACAATAATTCCATAGGTGCCACTTTCAAAACAGTAAAAGGAAAAACAAACAGTCCATGTACTGTACATGTTTATGTGTAAAATATGCACATGTATGTATTTGGCCAGTATATGTCTTTTTCATTTTCTGTAGATGATAAATTGCTGGCACAACAGACCCTTGGTCTGCCCTAAGAATTCTTAAAGGAACAAGCAATGATGAATGGATTAATGCCATATCGTAAGCAAGCACCTCTCAGCCTGATAAAAAAGATACTCCAATGACAATTGGGGGACACTGCTGACCTAGGGAGTGGTCTATGGGGTATGCCCCCAGAGAAAGTCAGTGATGGAGAGAATCACCATTAGGGGGAAGATTAAGTAGCCCCGGCTTTTTCGCTCACTTAATTATACATGCAAGACTTGCCGCGTCGCACCACAGAAAGAAGGCCTGCTCCATTGTTTCAGCCACTCATGCCACTTTGAATGCTTATTGGCTGACTCGCTTGACAACCTCTGCCCATGGAAAGAAATCCCTTGTGCCTTGGTGCCCCTGTCAAGAGAAGACAAGGAAAGGAAATATGGGAGAGAGAGAGAGAGAGACTTCAACTCTGAGCACAGATAGAGGAGTATTAAATAAATGTCCCTGTCAAACTCTTTCTGTCTCATTAAGGGACATAGTCTTATGTGCCATGTACAAATCTGCTGACAAACAAGCAGTGAAGCTGTTCTACTTCTTATTAAAGCAGCTCTCTTTCAGAGCTCGGTGTTATTCGGTTCATTCACAGCAACATAAGTTTTATACAAAATCAGCAGCATTCTATTGGCTGGTGAATATGTTTGAGTGAACAAAATAGAGTCTACTTTTAGTAACTCTATAACACCCCCTTTCCATGCTTTCCTTTCTCATGACCAGTGAACTGCAAGAAAAGTGAGAATAAAAGTCATCAGACAGCTATGAGTCAAAGCGAGGTAAGATCTGATGACGTTTATGTCTCTTTGTCTAATCTCCCAATAAATTCTATGCGCATACAAAGCACATAATCAAGAAGCATGATCTCACCATCAGCATCTCCAGTACATAAAGTAGACAGACACACTTTAAACAGCAAAAAGGTTAAGACACATTTTGAAGGGCTGTATGGATGGTAGTGTGAATAATTAATGGCAGAATTTGGCACATACTCATCTTGCTTCATGAGAATAATCAGTCATGCTTGAAGTCAGGAGGTGTTTTGGAAAGAGCAACAATACTGACTGTTGCTGAGTTCCTATTCAGACTGCATTAGTTTTATATGGGTAGGTGGCATAGTGTAATTATAACAAGTGCATCTCTGGGATTTATGTCTCATCTAATCCCTCATGTCAGTATATTTTTATGAACTATTCTTGCATTTGGAAAGATTACTCACAGGTAAAATACAGAACATCAACAGGTTGTTGCTACAGGTTCCATTATAACTTTGTTATGGTAAATTGTTTTGCATTTTTTGTCAAGAAATGTTTTTTAAAACCAAAGTAAAGCTCTGAGTTTAGGACAATAACACAGCTAAAGTGCTACAGTCATACTAAAGATGAAATGCAGCTTGCGCAGCCATAAGCAGTACAACTGAGGATGTTGGACTCAAGTTCTGGGATATTCTGCTGCTAATTTCAAAAGAAAATAATAAATAAATAATTTTTTTTTCTTTTTTTTTTCTGTTTCATTTATATTTTCTTTTAAAATACTCATTTCATAATTATTTTATATTTTTATTTTTTTAGAAATATTTTATTATTCTTTATTTTTTTATATTTATTTTTTTTATTCCTTCTTTAATTCATTCATTTACGTTTGTTTTATACCCGCTTAATCCTAGTTCTAGGCTCACGGGGAAGCCATGGTGCCAGTCCATCAAAGGGCGCACACTCACACAGAATCACACACACATTCACACAATAACAGGCAATTTATTGACACCAATTGACCTATTGGAATGCGGGTGGATACTGAAGCACCCGAAGTAAACCCGTGCAATCACGAGGAGAACATTCAAACGCCGCTACAGCACTATCCACTGAGCTACTGTGGGACCCTTCTTTAACTCTTTAAATAACATATACATATTGTACAATAACATACTGTAACGTAACAGCAAGGACGCAGACACCCAGCATATAGGAAATGCTCTTTAATTACCTAGTTACTTCCCTTACACTACATATAGACGGTGGATACAAAAAATAACTAAACTAACATTTAATCTAGACTACACTAAACAAAAACATTAACATGAAACATCCATCATTTAACAAAACACATTACAACACATTAAATAAAACATGAACATTAATCATGGCCCGGCGCACTGCCTTCTGGGAGCTCCGGTCACGGCTATACCACTAATCTCAGTGACAGACGTCACAATATATATATATCACAACATCAAATAAAAAGAAAAATTTTATAAATAAATAAAGAAAAACTTCAATATGTATATATATATATATATATATATATATATATATAAAACATGCTACACTACTGTGTTGGAAACAGCACAGCATAACCGCATCCACCATGTGAACTGTGAGAGAAAACTGTAACTTCAAATAAAGGCAAGGTTAGTGAATAGGCTAGCTAGCTAGCTTCTTACCAATTTGGTTAACTGAAACTAAGCAAATTATGTCACACCAAAGTGATACCCCATTTCTGTCTCTGATATATACCTTGTGAGAATGCAATACATACCAAGATAAAGGCACAACAAAAGCATCAGCGGAAGCAAGTGCTTAAATAGCTTCTACTCAGAAGCTGCTAATCACGCATGTTAAGCTCTTACAAGTATTTTGGCAGTCGGAAGTACAATGGATGCTGGGATATGGTGTTCCAGCTAAGCGTGCACTATGTGACCTAGCAAGCGCTGATAGAAATCTTACAAGAACAACCTCCTTAATATTTCATAGAAAAATGAAAACACACAAAACTATAATACAGTAATCTGTTAAAATACTACTAATATTATTCTTTTCAGTTCAAAGTAAAAAAAAATCCCATCTATCAAATTCAAACAGCATTCCTAAAGCAATCAAAAACAACCTACCATCCTCTCCCATTCAAATCCATTATACATTCCACAAACCACAGACACTCATGGCCTAGGTAATTTAAAATACAAGCCTAAGAGAGGTTCTCTTCTCAGTAGGAAATCTCTACAGAGCGGGTTTATTATCATTGACCAATACGAGGCGCTGGCCGCACTTTTGAATACCCAGTTTAAGTTGTGCCTAAGTGCCTAATTCTAAGTGCCAACTAATTAACTTACTATAGCAATTATGGAAGGGAGAATATTTTATTTTAAATAATTCATTTCAGTCGTTGGACTACCGTGAAAAGTTTTGGGCCAGAGCAGCAGAAACATCACAACACGGTATGAGAACACTCATGGACCAAACTAAGATTAAATAACACATCATATACACAATTACAGGTTATACATTTCTATCAGTATAACAATGTTTTTAAAGAAGTGACCTTGAAATAATGCAGCTGTTCACCACTGTTTTAAATAGATATTTTATTATATAAGTGTTTTGCAGATATATATAGATTTTGTATATAGTGTATGGTGATGTAATGGATATGACATAATTAGTTAAGCAGTGAGGCATAACACCTCACTAACACCATCCCCCAAAAGCCCACATAATTACAAGCGTACCTTCCTCTCCTACTTCTACAACTACCTGCAGCCATGGAAGTACTGTATTTATAGTAAAGGTATACAACTGTCCTTGTTAAATGTCTCATTATAGATTCAGCTCCACTTTACTTGCATAATAAACAAAACTCTTCTGGGAAGACTTTGCATTGGATGTTGTGGTTGAGGTTTAGGCCTCTGTGCATCACTGACCATCACGTCTTCATGGTCAATTTTTGGCACAGGGCAGTGTGACCCTGGAGCATGATTGTGCCACAATTTGTAGGATTTTAGGGAAAGAACCACATATAGGTGATGTCTGTTCACTTTTGGCCATAATGTATAATATATATATATATATATATCAACGCTAAATTCTCAAACCTATATCTCAGTTACATCTGTTATGTGAAAATTAAACACTGATTTACTCTGTATTATTATAACACCACAAATAACCATCTAATTTAATAGATAATAATAAAAATAGTCATTAATATTAATAAATGTATAATTAATGTGTTTGGACTTAAGGTATTAAATAAAAGGAAAATTAAAAAGACTAAGAATTGAAATAAAAGATAGAATTCCAGTGCATAAAATCGAACACAGTCCTACATTAACATTTATGGCCAAAAGCCATTCATTATTAAATACAATTTGAGAGTGGTGAGCCGAGTGTGACATTAATGGCAGAAAGTAAGGGCATGCAAATTTAAATTAAGGCATGTCAATTCTAAAACACATATACGCGCACACACACATATGCACACAAATGTCCTACTATTCTTGTGATGACCAGACACAGGCAGAATTATTAATGCAGCTTATTAATGCTATTCTGGGCATAAATGGAATCCTAACAATAACGTAAATACCTGAAATGCTTTTTTTATTTTTACTTTTTAAGTAAAATATATACAGTTATTTACTGCGTAAAAGTTTTAAGCACGCTATTGATTTTATTAGATATAATGATTTGTACCTTACCAAGTCATTATATTGTATTGTTTAATTTGTCCAGTCCATAGTTTTTATGCTATCATCGGTAACTTCTATACAAAAACATTATGAATGCTGCAAAAAAGTAAGTACAATAGTCGAAGTTTCCAGAATAATCTTATCAGATAATTACTGTACAGTGCTTGTCAGGAGCTCGAGAACTCGGTCAACCTAGGGGGATTTAGGAGGAATGGCAACCAGAGGCTTTCATTGACTGTTCACGGAAATAGATACTTCGACGCAGTCACGTGAGCTAACGAGTGCCGACTGTAGTAGATTTGCGCACTGATTAGTTTGATATTTTAGTTGATTCGTTTGTCCAGTTCAGTCTGTTTGTCTGTTTCAGGCTACTTCAAGCCTAGGCTGTGTTTGTTTGTTGGTCTCTCTTTATAACATGTTTATTTCTTTGTTTGTTTATATTTGGTAAGCTTTACTATTAAAGAACCTCTCTGCACTTACTTACTCCTCATCCTGTAAATAATGTCATAAGATTAGCAAAAGACCTGCAGCAAAACCCATTTGTACTGAATAGTTTTTGTTGAAAAAAGATGAAGCGATGTAAAATTGTGTTTTATTTTAAGCATAAAAAGGAAGAAATAAATTGAATAAAATAAACACTGAAATCAAGTAGACCACAAGATCATACCGAGACACTGAAAAAATACTATGTATTGTTTAACAAAACAAAGGCAAAAAAAGTAAATACAATTTAATTTAATGTTTTTTAAAATAAACATTTTATTACATGATTTATTTCATTAAAATTGTGAATCTACAAATTGCCGCAAATCCTGCCTCTGCATCATAAGGATGTGCAACTTGCTAACACAATGCTGCAAGACAAAGGGCCGCTGCCTGACTAGCCTAACTGCAGTCAATTATAAATAATGCAGTCATTGAAGACCCACAAAAGAAGACATCTCTCCATCTCAGTCAGATGTAATTATGGCTGCAAGCTGCAGGCGCCTCGTGATCTCTGCCTGACAGGAGCACTGACTGATGACCTTGGCACTAAAAGACTCCCTGGTCAGGTCACTGTCTTACACCTTTACAACATCTCAATACCCGGTGGCACAGAAAATGCTCCAGCACTAGCCACTGACAAATCAGTGCGTGGGCGACCGAGCTGTGTCTCGCCTATCACTCACAATCAAGTCTCTATCACTCGTCTCCATCAGCGTGCTAAGAGAAATGAGAGCTCGTCAGAGCTGCTAATTTGACACAGCCCGCTTGGCTTGCCATAATTGCTCTGTCACTGTCAGCCCTTGGACAGCCTCACTGTACAATTTGGACAACAATTATCACCACCGTTTACCATGTGCCATTAAAGCACTGATGTTGCCTGGGTCGCGTGCTGATGCCTCATCAGGCCTGGATGCGGTCCATTAATGAACACTGTTTCTCTTAAACTTAGCCCACTGCTAATAAACAGGCAGCGTTCCATGAAAGCGCCTCACCATCCACATGACATGATCTTTGTCTGCTCTTGACAAGGTAGGGGGGTTAGTGTGTTAAACGGAAAGAGAAATAGAGACAGAGTGAGACAGACAGATATATCATGGAGGTTCATAGCGTATAGCTATATATTCTGTAAAGTGAGGATATTTTTCTACTCACTGACACCTGTTCTGTGTGTTTGTGTAAGTGTGTGTGCAAGCGTAGAGGGGAGAGAACTCCTGTGGTGACCTAATGGTGACAGTGTCCTCTAACGTGCCCTCATTTTCTGCCCTACCCCCTGGGTGGCGTGCACTAACACTGTGAGGGCTAGCTTAACTGTCGGGGTCACCATTCATCATAGCTTACCCCTAACGGACTGTACCATTTCCCCTTACGAGGTAATTATACACTGATCAGAGACGGCCAGAGTGTCACCCTGCAGTGGCTATATGCAACACATACTCTTTCACTTTCTGTCATTCTGTCAAACAGACACTCAAACACACACACACAACACTTGCAAGTTCTCGGCAATGTTGGTAGTTATATCCCAGGCTCTTCTCATTATGTGATACTGTTTCTCTTTAGCACAGAAATAAAATGAAACAGAGCAGTAGCCCTAAATATCTTTAATAAATGACTGCATCCAACATACCTGTTTTCAAAAGGCCCGACAGGGTGAGCATTTATATATTTATACAGGTATATACAGTATTAATACCATAGATGTACTGAATTCTTAAATATGATTTATCATAAAAAGAAGGTTTTGTATAATTCTTTTAGTGCTATATTAATGCTTTTGTCCTTATACATTCATTATTCCTATATTATCAGCTATGTAACTGACACACAATAAATGCAAAAGCAAAAAAAAGCATAATCAATGACAAAATTATGATTTCTGATACAAGATGTTTACTTGCAGTATATACAGGAGATAGACAATGAAACACCTGTCATTTTAGTGTGGGAGGTTTCATGG
>JAOUQV010000012.1:5284296-5295321 GCA_028565295.1 Aspidoras spilotus | reverse complement strand
GTGTGACATTGTTAAAGTCCCCAGAAATTATTGTTAGTGAACTGGATTGCAAAGTCTGGAGTCTCGCGAAAGCCGAGAGGATGATGTCACATGCCACCTCCGCGTGGGCGATGTAAACAGTAACAACAATGGCAAAAGTGGGTTATCATAGGAAATAGACATGGGGACATGGGGAACTTCCACTGGTGAACATGAAAATCCCAGACCAGTGGAAGTTCAATGTTAGGCTGCCTACACTATCAAGGATTTTCTTAACTCCAGGCATAGTAGTTGTAGTCTCCAATATCTCGGGGCTTATATGGACCAGTGGAGAAAAGCAGGTTCATGGTTGACAGCATTCTGGATACCCTGATCATTGAATATTTAAAAAAATGTACCCCAACAAGCCAGCATCTCATCATAATGGTAGACCCAAGGGGGAGAATAAGAGCTCCAAGAGCAAGCCCTTGGTGAGGATTTGTCATGACCACGGCCTCTGGTGCACACCAAAAAACTGATAGAAT
The DNA here is from genome assembly GCA_028565295.1 of Aspidoras spilotus. Classification (NCBI taxonomy): domain Eukaryota; kingdom Metazoa; phylum Chordata; class Actinopteri; order Siluriformes; family Callichthyidae; genus Aspidoras; species Aspidoras spilotus. Next base: position 5,294,818 of record JAOUQV010000012.1, on the reverse strand, counting down.
ATCAGGCTCAAAGACACCTACCCAAATGTCCTCAGTGTCAGTGATTACTTCCAAAATTGCAGTTACCTTGAGAGAAAGATTCTAGAGATCTGTGCTCTGAGGATTGTAAGGATTGTATGGGCTGTAGATCTTTGTAGTTCTCTGGCTGTTTGTTGCTATGCCATATTTATTGCGCTACTGTGCCTATCATAGCCTTGGATCTGTATCTTGCTACTCTAGTTACCTGTATTTTTTAAATTACTTGATTTTTGGAAGATTCTTTTTTTCCTCTCGATCTTCTGAGTGTTTGCTATTTACTTTGTTTCGTTTTTTTCCTCTGTCCCATTTTTTTCCTATCATTTTTTGCTATTTTTGAGTTCAAACCTACTTACGTGTGCAACAAATAAAAATACTGCTATTGACTCTAGCTTTCATCTGCGAATCATTACATATATACAGCAGTAGTAAGAATAAATTAGTAATACACTCCCCCACTCTCTTTCCTCTGCTGGGCAGTGAGCTGCTACATCATAGGTCGAATAGACTCTATGGGGACTCAGTCTTTAGCATTTCTGAAAACTTCTGTCTGCACACGCTCACACACACAGTTTGAATAGAACACCTCCACACAGCAGTCCCCCCTATCTTTTGCAGCCTTTGTCCTGTTTGATCAGTAGCCATGCTGAACATGCTACCTTCCCTCAGAATGTGTCCACAGACAATTTATACACACAGACTAGATCTCAGGGTGCTCAGGATAATCTCTAAGCACTTAGCATTAAAATAGTTTCTGTGCTGCTAGGATGTTTTAAAATCCTTACAGTATTGTATCTTTAAAGACTCAGCACTGCATCCCTTTCACAACAAAATCCTATGACAACTCAAACACTGAATCGCTTGAGTACTTCTTTTAATAGGAGAGATAATTCATTCATTAATTTTCTATACCTGCTTAATCCTAGTTTTAGGATCACTCTTGGCACGAGGGCAGAACAACCTTAGACAGGGCGCCAATCCATCATAGGGCACACAACAACACACAATCACACACACACATTCACACACTAACGGTCAATTTAGAGACAACAATTACCCTATCATGCAAGTCTTTGAAACGCTAGAGGAACCCTCCTGAACAAAAGCCGCACAAACACGGAGGGAGCATGCAAACTTCACACAGATATTTTCCGAGTTGTCCCACCCGGGGCTCAATCTTCTTGCTGTGAGGCTACAGCACTATCCACTGCGCCACCGTGCCTTCCTAGGAGAGATAAATGGATCTGTAATCACTCTTTAAACCAAAATAGCTATACATGTACAAAAACCAATACATACCTAACATATTTTAATTAACCAGCAATGTTGACTAATTCATTATCTAGCTCACAGGGTAAACAAAAGCTCTGCTGCCAAGTCTTAATATAACAGGCTCCTTTTAGCAAACGGGATGGGATTCTGTTCTGAGTCTGGTTCCTCTCAAGGAGTCTTTCTTTTATCAAGTTTTTCTTTGCCACAATCCTCATCTAACTTACTCAGTAATGATAAAAGTTAACTTATATAACAATCATGATTTTATATATATATATTTTAATTTCTGTAAAGCTGCTTTACATCAATGTTCCATTGTAAAAAGCGCTATAGAAATAAAACTGAATTGAATTGTTCCCGATTAAGGGTCATGACAGCAACTCATTCACCCGCATGTCAGATTTGGCACATGTTTTATGCTGGATAATCTTTCTGATGCAATTTCCTATTTGGAGTTTATTTTTTGTTACCCACCCACCGAATGTCATGTTGCACCCCACCCTTGGATTCAATCATAGGTACAAATTCCCCCGCTTTTCCAGCAACTTCTAACCCATTGAGCTACCCCGACTGCTGCCTAATCTTACAATGTAGCTGCAAATATATGAACTGAATTGGCATTGCCATACATCCTACCTAAATTATGTACTAAAAAAAACAAATCATAAAGTCATCATAGAACAGGTGAACATGAAAGTGATACATTTTGCCACTATGTTTGCACATAGCAGAATTGGTCCTCTGCATTTAACCCATCCATGCAGCGAAACACACAAATACACACACACACAAAGGTGAAGTGAGCACACGTGCCCGGAGGAGCCAGCACAGCGCCCGGAGAGCAACTGGGGGTTAGGTGCCTTGCCCAAGGGCTCTTCAGCCAGGACTTGTCAGTACTTGGAATCAAACCAGGGATATTCCGGTCGCAAGGCCAGTTCCTTAACCACAAGCCTACGACTGCCCACGTATCGTAGTAGTCAAGCAATGGTATGATAGAATCTGTGGAAAAGACCTGTCTTCCTGCTGACTTCTACACTTAGAACATGAGCTTCTGTTTGTTAGATGTATGTTGTTGTTTATGTTCTAGCTCTGTTCTGCTGGTGAAAAAAATTAACATATATTAATGCATATTATTAAATTGCTAACTATGACTAATGCAATGGACAAGCAATGCATGTGCTCATTTTCTTCTTCATTCATGCTTGTGCCCTCAAACCAAATGTGAGCAGCTGAAGGTAACTGTTTCAGCATCTTTATTTTCTCTCTCTGCATTTAGGCAAAATATGATTTAGAGCAAGAGAATAAATTTGAAGGTATTGTAGTTAATTTTTGTTCTGTTTCATCTGTGCTTTTAAATACTTTATTGTTTCTGATTTAAAAGTATGTGCTGTATATGCTAATTAGGTACTCGAATATTAAAACAATTTTTGTATCAAACCAGATGGCCCTCAGCACATGTGTGTACTGCAACAGGTGGTGCTATTCAGAACAAATAGCATCGACTACAATTACAGCATAGAGGTGTGACACACTACAATAAAGATTTTAACTTTCAAAATACAGATGTGTGACAAATTAAAGGAATAAAAACTACTAGAGGTTGTTCCATTGCAAGTGAACAGATCAGCTTTGATGCACCTTGACATTAGTTCTACATACAGAAGTCTACTGGAGAAGTAAACTCTTGGATTGGATAAATCCAATAACGACTATGAAAATATTCCTTGCATGCCTTGCAACCTGCTATAGACTCAAGAGTTAAACTGTCACACTACTCATCTTTACAATAATACCAAAATATTTCCAGAATAACAATTAGGGCATACACAGAAGCAAAATGTCAACACTGTATACTAGTTATTCATTTAAAATATTATTTAGTTCATTATTTCGTCCCCTTTGCAGTAGTGCACGACAAATAACTGCTAGAATAGCCTCAGTTTTAGTGATTGCTTCCCAAAGTGTAGTTAACTTGGCAGAAAGCTTCTAGATCTGCGCTCTGAGGCTTTTAAGGACAGTCTGGGCTGTAGATATTTGTGGATCATGCTTAGTTCTCTGGCTGTTTGTTGCTATGTCCTATTTATTGCACTATTGTGCCTATATCTTAGCTTTAGTTATGTATCTATGCTTAGTTTGGGCTGTTTTTACCTGTTTTTTTAATTACTTGATTTTTATAGAAAGCAGAATGCAGTAATAAACAGGAGATTTGTGGTCAGTCACCTCACTGAGGCTTCATAGCTGCCTGTAGTTACAGCTTAATGTTATTAGGAGGAAATCAGTGTGCATGCTGAAGATAAACAGCGCCTGTGCTAAAGCTGAAGGATTAACTGAGATGATGGGGAATATGCTGAACAACTAAAAGTAAACATACAAATAGAGATATAGTAACTGGACAAGCTGAAGTAAAATGTCCAGTAATAAACAATATTATTCAGTAGGGCTAATTACTGTAAACATATGTGTTAAAAGATCTGGAACCTCTGGACTAAATGATGTAATATCTCATTACTAGGCAATGATGGTTCAGTTAACTCTTACTACGAGTGTGAGCCAAATGATCAGCACTTTGGCACTAGAATTATTTTTAATCAAATTTTTGTAAAATACAAATCCATAGTTCATTAGCATAATCTCCATGCGTTTCAGTAAACATTGTCCATCTGTCAACAAGCTTTTCTATCCCTAAAAAAAGTTTTAGGATGGGCTGCAAGTCACAAATGCACCTCTGTCTTTAACAGATCCGAATCTTCATCCTGGTACGATTCTGTCAAGGATCACACAGGTGTTGGAGAAATTCGGGAGAATTTTAAGCTTCATCTCTTCAATGTTATGTTTAAAGCGGATTGTTGAAACTTTTATCTACTACTGTTACAATACTTGTCCTTGAGAATCCCATAAATCAATCTTCCAGGTTTTGACCTTATTATTCTATACTAAGCAACATGCCCTCAGCATATCTTTTTGGCCACCTGCTAATAAAAATCTCTTAAAATTAATGCAATAGCACCATTTGTGATATTAATTTTATCTTGACTATAAGATGGCTGAAGTATTGGAGAGCACAAAAATTAAAAGAAAATAAAAGGATAAAAAAAATTAAGCAGTGTTTTTTAATAATTTTAAATATGGATTAAAATTGCGGTATGCTTGTTTTATTCCTAAAACATTTAGCAGAACATACATTTGCCAGATTTAATGTGGTCAAAGCACAAAAAAAAAATAAAAAATATTTTTCTTGTCTATCATTGAATTTCTGTTTGTAATTTCATTAAAACATGTAAAAGATATACCTTAAGGTGTTATTATTATTGTAAAGAATTCAGAAATTTAGAAAAAAAATCCTGTATAGGAACTACATTAAGTACAATGTCATATAAATACAGTAACAGATGAAACAGTTGGACTTCAGGAATGTGTGTGAGGTGCACATGATGCATTTAATTGATAAGATATGTAAAAAAAGAGCACTTTTTATCGTTGTGTGTTGTCTCACCTCAGGAAGATGACGTTTCTGTTGAGGAAGAAGGAAAAAGAGAAAACACAAACTATAAGAAACAGATAAATAACAATAAATAAATTATAACACTTCTTACATAGTCACTTCCTAATCTCAGATTGGAGTTCTGAGGAAATCAAATGAGGCGTTTCAATCAATAGTCCAAAATTACAGATTGAAATTCAATGGAATTAATCAGTCCAGTGTCTTTAGTGATTGTAACTGCTTCCACACAGAATTTGGATATAAATAATATATGGTGTATACACAGATCATGATGTAATCTGTACTCTAGGTCGAATACAAACAAATGTCTCACTAGGAAAGAAGAAATTCAATAGTGAAACTTATAATTGATTAAAATTGAAATAAGATGGTTGAACATCTCTTGGGTAATTTATTATTAATGACAGTCAGTGCACATTTCCTAATATATACCAGGACATATTTAGTTATTTTTATCATCATCATCATCATCATCTTTCTCATCATCATCATTATTACTATTATTATTATTATTACTATTATTATTATTATCTAGAATCATGGATATGAATAAGGAATGTTTAATTGACAGATTATAAATCCAAAGCCAATTCTCTACAGCTCGCCCTGCCACAGATATGAATCCAATCTGCACACTGCCTTCAAAATATCCCATAAAATCCCATTGCTGCACCTAATTGTTCAATATGAAGCCAGAGCATCAGAGGTAATTCAAATGTCTTAGTGCGATAGATCTATGCAGTCGTCCTCTTTTTCCTATTCTAATTTAATGCCGTCCGTGCAACATGATTGGCCCGGTGTTGCCACTGCTGCCAAGTGAGGTCAGCACAACCATCAAGCGCTGTAATTGAGTAGTTAGTGTCAATTTCCCCCTTTAATTTCCATCTGCAAAGCCCAGGCTTGGCATGGCAAATAGCACATTACACCAGCACAATGCTGCCGACAAGTAATAACACCATATCCACAGTTTGAAAACTTCCATGAACAAATGAGAAAACGCCAGCCTACATTGCTACTCCAGCAGAAACACACACAGAAAGCGACACACAGTAATTTGAAGATCCACTATGAGAAAATGTGAATACATTTTAATTAGCTGGTTATGAGGCTAATGTACAATACATAATCTGTAGATCTCTACTACAGGTACAGGGCCACATATATTACACTGAATGCAAACACATGTATTCATAAATATTGGCTGTGCCAAAATCATGAAATCCAGTTAATTCAGAATATAACATTTACACACATCAAGATCGAGTTTGTGTGTATTTTTGTGTAAAGACATTTGGTGATGTCTTTAACTTTAACTGATCAACTTAAAACCTGATAATTCATTACATATTTATCTTTCTACAGATTATGTCCTCTGTAGTTTATACAGCTTATTTAGCTTATCTAGCTAATTACATTTGTTAAACTGCTCAAAGACACATAAAGACATAAAGGCATATGGCAATTTTTTGCACCAGATATGCTGCTTTAAAAGAGAAGGACCTGGTGTATTTCATGTAGTAGCTGAAGAGTCACAGTTCCTGAGCTACCACTCCTGGAGGATTTAACACACATCACACTTCGAAGATATATCTTTTTTTGTTGTTGCCATTTTCAGCTCTTTGTGCACTTTTATGGAGTTTCCTGTGTGTCATTATATGCAGATCATATGCAGAGATGCGACTTGCAATTTATCAACAGAGTAATAATAATAATAATAATAATAATAATAATAATTTATATTTTTATTGCTCACATAGGGAAATCCTTATCTGTTTTTAACCAATCGGTGGTTGCACACACAGATACGAGGAGTAACATGCAGCCCCTTCTATTGAAGCGGACAAGAAGCACCAGAGTTTGGGTTCCGTGCTCAATGGCACTTTAGGCCATGACTGCCCCAAATATCAGTTACTGAATAGTTTGTATATCTTGCAAGAACTTGTGCAATCACCTGCATCTAGCTGAACTACAAGTCTAATACAGTATATGAAGGTTGTTGTGTGTGTGTGTATGTACATATTACAGGATTACAGTCACACAATATGGAGATTTAGTAATAGCATACAGGTAGAAACCATAATTTATGAATGTATAGTCCACAGCACAGCAGTGGCTTGTGTCTGTTTTGGGGACAAAAAGAAGAGGCAGTGTAGAAAACTAATGATCCAACAGCTTCTCATGTTGCAACTTGCTAAGTTTTAGCATCAGATTTATGGAGATCATAAACTAAGATGGAGGAATGGAGATAGATGACTAATAATGGATAGATGATCACATCCTTGAGTTTAATCTGTGTGACGCCCTATTTCTCTCTCTCACTCTGTCTCACACACATACACACACAAAATTGTAACTCTCCTAAAGTGAGGGCCAAGTAAAATCTCCAACGGCTTGAGGACCCTGTTTTTCATTTCCAACAGCCATTAGGTAATTAGGATGAAACTATGGAGTGCCAGAGGTGACTAAAGCATTTGCAGGATTCAGTACGAAAATGAGGGTATTACAGTAAAATCATGTAGACCACTATGACAACATCAGGATGTGATATTAGTTAAAAAAATTAGGACTGATATAAATGTCCAGACTTCCCAAAAATGTCCTCACTTTTTTAAGGTTAATAACCAGAACTCGTGCTCAGAAAGATAGTAGCACAAACACACACAAATCACTAGAACTGCTTTCTCAATCTGTTCCTAATTCTAATGATCTAATTGTGAATAAGTCAAAGTTTTTAAAGAAAATATTATTTAAAACATGATTTGTCCATATCATACATTACATTTGGTTAAAGCCCATAGAATCCTCCTCCTTTCTATATATTATTTTACAATTCTGTAATTATTCTGATGCACCACTCCAAAAGGAGAAGTAATAATAGTTGTAATTTAATCTATTCACACAAGTCGTTTTCATAAACTCTACCTCTCGCTGCTTAATGCACGTTTCATTCATTATTTATAATGTGCTGATGATGTGGTGATGACAATGCCATTGTTTTTTCCTCTAACTGATGATTCAGAGCCTTCATTATGGGCACGGCGGGCTGCGGATTATCAACGGCAAACAAAAGATAATTAACGGCAGGAAGTGGGGCCACGGAGCTCGACTGGGCTCAGGAAGGAGCCCCGCTCTCAGGGTTCACCGAACGTAGGTCCTTTTAGCAGCCTTTGCTTCTGCAAGTCCTCAAACAGAATAATAAGTGAGGGCTCTCTGTTAGGAGGAAAATGCAATTTATTTTTACCTCCTCCTATGCTATCTCTCTCTCTCTCTCTCTCTCTCAACAGACAGATATTAGCACGACATTAAGGTGTGATGATGTACAGATAGAGAAGAACAGAGCATGGTCACAGAGAATATAAAGGTGGAAACACACGGAATGGTGAGACAAAGGATGTTAGGAAGTTGTACAGATAAAACTGGGTGTGTTATTTTCAGTATGAGTTTGTTGTCCCAGACAAAAATGTAAGATTGTAAAATAATTACTTAACATATGGGGTCTACTGTAAGAACAAATGATGTTACATGCTCCTAAAGTGGTGCATGAATTAGTACCACTGTAACAAAAGACATAATTGACATTGCCAGATTTTTTGACTACTAGTTATACTATTACTGCTAAAATAATTCCTACTATTTCTACCGCTATTAATACTACCATTAATGTTTAGCTACCACTGATAAAAGCCTTGGTCTGGCCAGTAGCCACATATGGACAGGAAGACTGAACACTGAACAAATAGAACAAGAATGACATATTTAGGCTATTGAGAACAAGCTGCGGTTTGAACCCGGGACCTTTTTGTAAGTATCTATCCACTGCGCCATCGTGCCACCCTTCCATTTTTTTATTCGCATACCAAAACATCCATGAATGTATGTGCAAAGTGTGCGCATTCAAAGAGAAGAGATATATGTAACTGGGTGCCCGCTGTACCCGTTTTTGTGCCCATAATTTCCCATTGACTTAACATTGCGCCAATTTTCATACTGTTGTAACCATTTTTTGTGCTACAAAAACTAAATTTTAAATGCTCATGTCAAATTACAGAGTGACCGCACTCTCCGTTCATTAGTCTTCAAAAGTCACTACTGGTATTACTATAGTGGTGAGGACAATCCATAGACTTTATTATAAATGTAATGTATTGCTAATGTTGCTGTTAATGCTAATTGCTAAGGCTAGAATTTGTTGCAATGCTAACTGATAATGGTAATTACTACTATTTAATTCTACTTGCTTATGTGTTAATGCAAAATTGCTAATGCTTGTTGCTAATACTAATTGTTAATGCTAACTGCTAATACTAACGTCTAAAGGTAACTTTATTCACAGTACTTATTGCTAATGGTAATTTCTGTTAGCTAATGCTAATTGATAATGGTGTTAATGCTAGGTGCTAATAATAACTACTAATGACAATAGTTAATGCTAACCACTAATGCTAACTTCTAATGCTAACAACAAATTCTAACATTTGTAACAATGCTAATTGCTAATGATATCTGCTAATGCTAACAGTTTATGCTAACTGCTAATGCTAATTGCTAATTCTTATACAATGCTAGCATGCATTACAGTGTTAACTGCAAAATGGTAATACAATTTTCTGTTTGCTAATTCTAATTTTGGTGTTAATTCTAACTGTTCATGATAATTGCTAATGATAACAGTAAATTCTAACTGCTAGTGATAATTGCTAATGCTTATGGCTATTTCTAACAGCTAATGCTAACATGTGTGTTAATGCTAACTGATAATGCTAACCCTAATAGCTAATTGAATTAGCTAAATGCTAATTATTGAAATAATGGGGTGCACCAGGGCAGCACACATCACAGTTTTTGCAGGAAATGCACTTTCTGGTTAATTACTACTATTACTATTACTAAAAATAGTAATTACTACTATTTTTCAAATTCAAATCTTAGTACTTCTAATACTACTATTAATAATTCTACTACTACTTCCATAATGATTCCTACTATTAATACTATTATTACTTCTACCACTACGACTGCTTCTTCTTTTGTGTATTATCCGATGGCCAACTTCCGATGGCCGAGTTGGAGCATTGATAGGCCTTGGTTTTTGACTTTGTGGGTGTCTGCTCATCTGCTAAAAAGCAGAGGAAGTAATAATAGCACTATTAGTAGTAAAATTAGTATGCGCTATAACAGTATTAGTAGAAGTAATGGGAGCAATAATAGAAGTAGTAGTAGAAGTAATAATATTAATATAACTCTACTTCTACTACTAATTCTTATTACTGGGACTAATTCTACAACTACTATTACTACTACTACTACTACTACTACTACTACTACTACTACAAAATGTCACTCCTACTGTTAATACTATTATTAGTTCTAATACTTTTATTTACTACTACTAATAATATTACTAATTCTACTACAAATACTACTACTATTACTCCTAATATTACTACTATTACTAATAGTAGTAAAAGCCAACCAATAAGCAGGATGGAATACAAAGACAAAAATCACAAAGCTATACATATGTAAGGCGAAATGTCCAGAAAGACCTCAGGTAACATCAGCTAAACTTTATTTCACCTCAGAACTAGAAGTGAAAGTGAAAGTGATACATTCTGCCACTATGTTTGCACACAGTGGAATTGGCCCTCTGCTTTTTACCCATCCGTGCAGTGAAACACACAAATACACACACACAGGTGAAGTGAGCACACGTGCCCGGAGCAGTGAGCAGCC
>JAOUQV010000012.1:5112035-5135582 GCA_028565295.1 Aspidoras spilotus | reverse complement strand
ATGCGCCAGCAAGACGTGCACCAACAATTTGTCCTCTTTTGAACTCTGCTATGTCACCCATAATGTTGTGTGCATTGTAATATTTTGAGCAAAACTGTGCTTTTACCCTGCAAATTGAACCTTCACACTCTGCTCTTACTGGTGCAATGTGCAATTAATGAAGATTGGCCACCAGGATGAATCCTCCCACACTAAAATGACAGGTGTTTCAGTTTTATTGTGTAACCCCTGAACGTGTCATGCTTAAGTTTCTTTTTTTTTTTTTTTTTTACATTTTTTACATTCTGCATTACACATTATAACATACAATACAATATTTTTGTGTAAAAAACAGTAAGTACGATCACGACTGCATGATCTTCATAGTTGGTTTGGTGAATGTTTTTAATTATCCATTTATTTGCAGGTGTAATTTTACCCATGATTCATTTCCACATGTGATTCACTCATGACTGAACTGAATGACCATGCTTTTGTTTCATAATGCATTAAGTAGTGTATAGATTTTTAACAAATGTTTTCATACTGTACATCTTATGTATTTTGATGAGTGTCACAAGTCAGCACATTTCGATCACGGCTTCACGTATTTTTTCACGTGCCTAACTGTCAGTCTCAGAAAACTCGTCTGCTATCAAGCGAAATTTAATTTAATTTTCTTTAAGACAGCAACACATTCTGACCCACTTCAGCATTCTCTCTCTTTTCTCTTGATATCTCCCTTCATCTATTTCTCTGTGTCTCTGTCTTCTCCCTGTACTGTTTAAAGTGTCTTCCTCTTCCGTGTGTGGCACAGAATCCTTGCACCACTACCACTTTCTTTTATTCATTGCACTGTAAATAACTGCACTTTATGAAAAGCAGCCGGTGTGACTCACGGCTACCACTAACCACAACACATTATTATTTCATGGCTTTTGAAAGAGAGGTCTGTAGTGTTAGCTCACACTTTAATGTCTGCACTCTCTCTGATGTTGTGTAGTACACAGACAGCGCCCCGTGTTGCGTGCTGTATTGCATCCCTCACTTGAATTCACAAACACTTCCAAGTGCATAAACAGCACAGAAGAAGAGAAAGCAGAAAGCTAGTGTACTGGAACTCGGCATAAAAGCCTCAGTACCACTGGGGTGAGGGTGTGACGAGGAAGAGGGGGGCAGGCAGCCTTTGAGATAAGTCAAACCCCTTATGACTAAAGAAAGGGCAATTGAGAGATTGGGCCATCAGTTATTGTGAGATTGGTGTGAATGTAAATGAGACTGGGTTTATCATGAAATCACATGGATTCATGCAGGTGATGTCACAGTAGGGGGCCAGGGTCGATCTGAAAAATTGTTATTTAAAAGCTACTTGTATTTCCTAAGTCTTTGATCTCCCTGTGACATCACACACTCAATCTTCTCCCTTCGATTTGCATAGGAAGATTATAAAGTGATATAAAAAAGAGTGATATAAACTGAAGGCAGAGTGCAATCACTCTGTAATTTGATGTGATGGGTCAGGGTGTGCACCGGTCCTAGCCTGCTGGGAGTTATGGCAGTTCAAATCAGCCCCATTTAAAGTCGATTATTAGTTTTATTATTAAACTTAAATTTATGAATAACTATAAATGTGATTGACTTACAAATTCTCATTACAATAAGCAGAACGATTATGTAACAGCGTCTGCATCATATCTGTAGAATAAGTGATTTGGGAATGTTTTGAATAAATGTGTGAGAAAATCATAAGAATTATGAGGAATTACAGTATAGTGCTATTCAAGCAACAGCTGAACTGGAGATTCAGTGTGAATATTGCAATGGCACCAAAAATGCAGTGCAATCTCAAATGTAATCTCCGCATTTTCAACTGTAAACGTCCCTGCTGCGTTTATATCAGGTGCAGGTTACAAAGAAAACATGATGCAGTGTATCAAACGGCCAAAGATCTTAGTGTCACTGGCTATATCTTAAATGCAAGGGTAAAAATACATCATGGGTTCGGAGATGAAATAAAACAAAAAAATGGGCCTAAGTTGTAGGCTTGTGGTTAAGGAACCAGCCTTGCAACTGGAAGGTCCCTGGTTCGATTCCAAGTACCGACAAACCATGGCTGAAATGCCCTTGGGCAAGGCACCTAACCCAAAGTTGCTCCCGGGGCGCTGTGCTAGCTGCTCACTGCTCCGGGCACGTGTGCTCACACTATTTGTGTGTATTTCACTGCACGGATGGGTTAAATGCAGAGGACCAATTCCGCTGTGTGCAAACATAGTGGCAAAATGTATCACTTTCACTAAACAAGGGTAGGATATGAAGCTTTTTTCCCAGAGAGGCCACACACTAGCTCGTAAGTAAGCAGAATTTAGTAAAACTATCCACTCATTATAGTGGTGGGCAGTAGAAGAAGAATTGGGAGCATTAGGCTGAGAAAACCCTGTGCTGAATGTGGTCTCTTCCTGGATTCTGCTTCGTCTCTCTTCCTCCTTGTTGCCTATTCTTTTTATTGACTTAGAATTAATATTTAAACATTGCATAAAGTTTAACACGAGACTGATTTCCATGCAGAGCTGTTGAAGAGAAAAATAGAGAAAAAAGCAGCAACTCCCGGATGTTGGTGGTAAACAGTGTTTCAAATCCTAGTTTTGGTCCTTTATTTTATTCAGCAGTGGAAAGCAATGAATACAGAAAATAATAATAATAATAATAATAATAATAATAATAATATTAATGCCTGTTACAAATCTCCGTCATGATCTCTACTCTCTGAAAGTATGGACACAGTACACAGGAATGGAAAGTACAAAAAAAAAAGCGAGTTAACTTTCAAACAATGAAAGAAAAACAAAGGGAGAAAACAAGTTTCACCAATGGCACAAACAGGTATTTTTTTTTCTGCTACTGTCCGGATTTACCGTATACACAGAGGATCATATTCCCCATCATCAAAGAATGTAATAGAAAGGATACATGACTCAACGGCCAGACATAATGTTCCATAACGTATGCACAGAGGTACAAGCAATAAATACACACATTAGGTAAAGCCTTATAGCTACGCAACGCAACGCAACGCAACGCAGATGCAGGAAAGAAAGCAGGTTTGCTTTTCTCAGCAAGCAAAGGTGACAACAGTAAAAAGTCATGAAACTCTCAAAAAAATAAAATAAAATAAAGAAACACTGATATTTTAGCTTAGAAAGAAAAATTGCATGTTAAATTGATAAATCCACCAAAATTTTTTAAAATCTTTTTACATAATATGCACAATTATCAAAATACAGACAAAATCATCCCAGAAACAAAATCCAGACAATCCTAAATCTAGTGGAGGAGAAGATTGCAGATCTTTCTGGTATTATGTGCAAGCAACAATTTTTGACACTTTTATTTTTTATTGTAATTATTTTTATCATTTTTTTTTACAAAACCCATGCAAAATCTACAGGTAATATGCATTCTGTGGTGGAAAGCTAATTTTTTTCCATCCTTCCCAAAAACAGTAGGGCTGAGGTATGCATATTATATGCATTGTATACTTAGGCCAGCATCCTTTTTTCATTATTATATGCTTTTTTAACTCGTATTTCCAGTCCACCACATGAGTTTAGACATGCATTTTGTTTCAAAACACACAATATCCCCAAACAGGTATGTTTACATAATCATTCTACAGATGTTCCAGGACAACCTGTGGCAATTCCTTCGCTAGCACTGGGAATGTAAACTGTGTGAAAACAATATAAGGGAGGACATGACAGCTCCTGTAGTGTTCCTCTAACTTATGCAATCTGCCTTGTTTGTTTATAAATTACGGTGTAGAGGTAGAAGCTTTTAAAATGCCTTTTTTTTGGATAAGTGGGAGAACCCTTTGTTTTTCAAGAAGCGGCGTCCTTTTATTTGGTGTGATAAATCTGATATGAACGTCAAGTCAATTTCCAGTGAAGATGAGGGATAAGCTCAGAGCTGAACTGGTCTTAGTATGTGTATCTGAGTGCACACACACTCCCTTATGCACAAAACATATGTTGAATTTGTCCCAATTTCGATTTTAGATTTAATTAAAGACCATAAAAGTCATCAGAGTGACAAAAGCTTGACTTCGGTGAACCTCACGTTAGCTTTGCATGCTAGCATCAGTAAAAGAGGAGGCAGAAATTTGTGCAACTTTGGTTTGACAGAAAACAGAAATGACAGTTAAAGCAACAACCCCTTTTCTAGACGACATTAGTTGTGATCACACGCCACACTAACCTCTACTCAGAACATATGGAAACTGTAAATATACAGAAATGGATTATACAATGAGTTCTACGAAGCAAAGCAAATATCATCTAGGAAAGGTTCTTGACATCGAGCTCCTCTTTTTCATGGCTATATTATTTGCTTTGAAAATATAACCAAGCCACATCAGTCACCTTTTAATCATGACGTTTTTTGGCTTCACTAGATATTTTAAACGTTTGGTTGCTATGTTTTTTGTTTCGGCATTGACGCGGATCAGAGAAGAAAACCATACAGATAGTAGACATGACAGCTCACAGTTTAACTGTACAACACTTAGCACTAGCTAAGAAAAAAATACTGTGTGAAAATGGTAAACGCATAACGAAGAAAATTCACACAAATTGTTGTTTTGGTCATGATCCATATCTAGATGCTTTCTACCGCAAACCAGGCCACATTTTCCTTTTTCCTGTAACAAGCTGTCAGTGAGTACCCTCAAACTGGAATGAAATGAAACCTCAATATCACTGTCTTCTTTTGAATCTTTGTACAGGGCTAAAGGATGCAATCCCCGAGGTTATTAAAAGGTAGTTAGCAGAACATAAAAAAAAAATTAACAATAAGCTTCTCTTTGTACTAGTAAAGTCACAGAAGGATGACCAAAGAGTCTGGTGGCTTCTGTCTAAGCTATTGGCCATTGATAGTGTTGGCTTTGGTTTCTAGCTGTTGCCTGTGACTCTTTGCAGGTAGACAAAGCTTTAGAACATGGAGGTAAAGAGACTAGAGTAGATTATATGCAGAAATGCACATTTTTTTTCCTAAGCATGATGCTTAAACAAACATTTATATTTCAACTTGGTTATCACATTTCACTTTTCGAAACAAACAGATAGAGAGAGACACTGGAGACTTTTTTGGACAGCTGCAACAGTCTTGATACCACAGGTCTGCTGTTGGTGTGACTTTAAAAATGGCATTTACAGTCGGTGCTGTTGTAAACATAACATAAGCTTTGTGAAAAGAAAAAAAGAAACTGTTGTTTAAAGCCTTTAGCAACATACAGGCAGTGACACTAATTTATGGTACTACTCCTGTGCAAATAATAACATAGCAACAACTTGAATTGAACCAGCAATCGTATCTAACATCAGAGACTTCAGTGGATCGAATATTCACAAATTTAAACTTTTTTGGCAGTATATGTGGCCATCGACATTTCGACAGAAAAGACTCAAGTTATTTCATTTTCCTCTTGTCCGTGAGTCTGCTGTCAATGGTATGAAGTGGCCGAGCAATCTGAGGGAAATCTTGTCTATTGTTAATTTTCATTTAAAATGTAGACAACTGATGTCTGTCTGTCCTTATGTTGTCTTTAAAGAGCTGTGAAAGTTTTTTAAGACAGTCTCCGGGACACTTTCTAAATAAATATTCCTCGCTTCGTTGTGGAGTGGTTAGAGGTGTTTGCTGCTCAGAGTGAGTGGAGTCCCAGCAAATAAGTGTGAATAATATCATCACTCCAAATCCTCTGATAGGTTTCCCTCCTCAAGCTCTCGGTCATCATCCAGCTCCGGACTGTGATTGGCTGTCGTCACCAGTGACATTGGACAGTCATCATCGTCCATGTTGAGTGGCTCCTCCTTGACGTGAACTGACGACCTAGACAAACCACACAGTATATATTTTATAATAGCAGCTCTGACAGTAATGGGAACAACAATGCAAATAACAGGTTTATTTTATTTTTTGGGAATCTTTGGAACTAAAACTGTTGCAGTTCCAGGCGGCATGGTGGCGCAATGGATAGCATTGTAGTCTCACAGCAAGAAGATACCAGGTTTGAACCCCATTTGGGAAATTTCTGTGTGGAGCTTGCATGTTCTCTCTGTGTTCACTCGGGTTTTCTCTGGGTAATCCGGTTTTCTCCCGCATTCGAAAAACATGCATTATAGTAGGTTAATTTGTGTATCTATATCTAGGGTTGTTCCCGCCCTCGCGCCCAGAGTTTCCGGGTGGGCACCGGCTTCCCCATGACCTTAGAATTAGGATTAATCGGGGATAGAAAATGAATGAAAACTTGATAGAGATTCTCCAGTAAACACTGACTGCAACTTCTACACACCTTTTTAATAGTTGCTATTAATGTGAATAGATATGCTCATAAATTATGAAGTGGTTCAAACTATGATACTTACAGTTTTAACTGATAGCACCTGGCTGGAAAAAAAGAAGCAACATCGCCATTATAAATAATGAAGAATTTCTCATCCTCTCAGCCCCTGGAGCAAAGGGGGAGTGAAGCTTTTTTATCTTGTTAATGGAAAGCACAGGCCTTCGTTAATATGCAGAGGCTGCAGTGGCACTTCTTGAGAGGAAAGAGAACCTGCAGCTAGGGCTCTTCCATTAATCAACTTCAGTCCATCAGTTCCCTCGGACACTATGATCCATGTTTGTATCTCCAAATGGATGAATATCTTTACTGACTGTCAATAATTGGAGTGGGGAGGAAAAGAACCCAGAGTGATGCTGTTAGCGAGCATCCTCTTCCCCCTGCTGAACAGTGGAGAGGAGAGGGTGGACGTGGGTCTACTAACAAGAATAATAACACTGTCACATACAAACAAGGCTTAACATGATCCTGGGCCCTTGGCAGGAAAAAGGGTTTGTGCTACCATGAAAAATCTGACAAAACCTAATTATTTCTGACACGTAGGATGCAACGGGAAATCCCGCCAGACTATGAGAAAACGAGGCAGAGAGAGAGAGCAAAAGATGGGGAAACCTTATCAAGGTGTCTGTGTATTAGAACATGTCTGGCAGACATCACCTCTTGGGCAGCACTCATCAATGACTGGGGTAATTATAAAAGGTTCAGATTTCATTAATAGTCATTGAAAAATAAATTAATATTTGGGAAGATTGCTAATGATATGAGAGATGTTGTTCAGTAAAACTAGTAGGTTAGAGAGGGAACTAGTTAAAACCTCTCTCTGAAAGAGACAATAATCACTCAACACATTTATAGAAATGCAGGTAAATGCAGTAAATGCTCCTGAAGGCAGAGGATTGTTTGGAAGTTTTGGACTGAAGCAAGGTGCATGGCTGAGTCTGTAGGAGATAAAATGTCGATAAACACAAGAGACATGATTTTACATACAAGATCATCCTATCGTGTTGTGCTGGTCCAAACATAACAGTATATGAACTTTAGAGTCACTGAATTAAGAACAAGTCCCATAATGGCTGCTTATTATATTTAATAATGAAGTGGATTATTCAGTGCCACACAAGGACCCCCACTTCCTTATTTCTATCTCCTACATTACCCAGCATTTCATTTTTATAGTTCCTAAGTTGCACATTTCTAATTAGGCCTATGACTGTTTCTACCCACACAGCAACACGTGTGCAGTTAGCGTGTCTGTAAACATGCATTATAGTGATATAATGCAGAATGAGGATATAAAATCTCCCATTGACCTTCACCTCAGCTCTTTGCTTGGCTCTTTAAAGCCAACTAGAGCACATCTATCATGCCATAACAAACAGGCCTGTAGATATGGGCCTAAAGATATTACCTGGAGACAAATGATCCCCGACCAGGACAGCACTGCACTGGCCATTAAGCACGACACAGGCCTTTAGCCTGCATGTGAAGAAGCATGGCTTACAGTTTTCATTTACATTTTTCGAAATCACCGGCACACTTGTATTCTTGGATGAAGGAGGAAAACGATTAGTGCCCTGTCTACTGTATTAAGACATCAGGATGAATCATTTAGTGTTTAATGCGAATCTCTCATTAGAGAGAGCTAGCGCCAGATCCAGCCTGTATATATCTGTTTATTTATTAAGACCAGACTAATACAACTGGCTATCTTACATAAAAATGCAAATCATAGATTAAATGAATTTAAATGGGATTTATGGACTTAACAGTCCATTATTTAAAATATTTTGAACCTTTTAAATATTTTAAACCTGAAAAGACTTAATATACAGGAAGTCTATCTATAAGTTATTAACTGGTGAAATCCTGAATTAAAATACGTGTTTGTGTGTGTGTGTGTTTGTGTGTGTGCATGCATGACAGTGCTAAGTGTCCTATCTTTGGCCCAGTAAACACAGTGCAGTGACATGCATGACATCACTGATTAGTGGGGAGCATACTTTCTAGATCCACATTTCTCAAATTCGCACCACATGAATGTTTAATCAGGCTACTCTCTCTCTCTCTCTCTCTCTCTCTCTCACTCTTTCTCTCTGCACCATTAAAAAAGATGGAAAGGCAAAGAAAGATTTTAAAGTAATTAATGATACAGTTAGCTGCTAAATATTAATAGGAACAGCCGTGCATAAAATATAACATCTAAACCTCTACGATGCAGACTTTAAAGTAATTAAACTGAATCTGTAATAAGGATGATTTCTATTTATAGGTGTGTTGAGAAATCAGAGAAATTAATGTTAACTTTCCTTCGAGTATTATATCCACAAACACCAAATGACATACATTTAGATTTATTTTACAGGGCCATGTTTTAATTCTTTACTCAATTAAGTATTTCAGTATGAACTCTATATTTGGGCTTTGAATGTTAAAGGAGTGTAAGAATATTATGTGCAATCTCTATTGTTTATTCATTCATTCATTCATTTCTATACCTGCTTAATCCTAGTTTTATGGACAAAGGGAAGCCAGAGGGCAGGAACAACCCTAGACAGGGCAGCAATCCATCATATGGCACACACAAAAACTCACAGGCAATTTAGAGACACCAATTCACCTATCCTGCATGTTTTTGGAATGTGGGAGAAAGCCCACACAAACACGGGGAGAACATGCAAACACAGAAATATTCCGAGTTCCCCCCAAGTCTCGAACCAAGGATCTTCTTGCTGTGAGGCCACCGCACTATCCACTGCGCCACAGTGCCGCCCAATCTGTATTGTTGATTTTGAAAATAATTGTATGCAAGCTTAAACACTCTATCCATAGTGGATTGTCAAAATAGTACAAATATCCCACATACTAAAATTCCTAGACATTAAATTTTATGCTTTATACCAGAATATGTCAATATTTGTCACTGAACACTGTAGATCAATCAAAACTTAAAATACTTCCAGAAATATATGCAATGCGTGTTAATTTATTATTATTCTGAGGTTTAAAATATGAACGTTGGATTATTTAATATGTGTAAATGTAACCTAATTTCCATATTTTTTATATATTTTACTTGCATATTTAAGCAGTAGTAACAGAAGACTTAGCTAGCACTTGATTAAGTGTGCCAAAAGGAAAATATCTGCTACTGGACACAAGTTTATTTTTTCTTAGTTATGTTATTATGTTCACCAGACTAATTTTATTCAAGTTTAATCTACCTTCTGCTGTATGTTTTCCTGTAGTCTCTAAGGCTAGAATGTCTGCAAAATGAATTATAGTAGTAACTTACAAGTGAGTGTGTGGGGAGTAGGTGGGGCTGCTGTGACCATTGGTGTCGAGGTGCTCAAGAGAGCCGTTGAGCTCATCGTGGGGGCTATTCTGCAAAAGACTAGTTGGGCTTCCACTCAGCAAACATGGAGGACTGGCACCCATCAGAGCTGAAGCGCTGCTGTTCATCAAACCTGTATTACCCAGCAAGGGCAAAGCGGTCTCTGCCAAAGCGGCCTGACAGAACAAAACAATAAAAAATGTCCAGATTTTATGATTTTAACATCATATCTCATATATTCAATTTATTGTTTAATTTTGAGAATTAAATCTTCAATAAATGAAGAAAACCTAATTCCAAAAAGTTTCTTCTATTGCGTGTATGTTCCATTAACAACTTTAGCAGGGCAGAACAGATAAAAGCATCCACATCACTATTCAACCGCCCAAAACTTTACCTGAGACTAGTAAAAAAACTCCTGACATGTTTGCCTAATGCACATTAAACTTATATAAAGTAAGTAAAATTACCAGTTAGTAATAATGTACCATCATTACAAAATCATTTATGACAGCTGGGATAAATATTAATGCACATGGATAAATATTGAAGTACAGGTGCATAGACTGGCAGAGAAGCTACCCGCCTTTGCCACATGGTGTCCTTCTAGACTCTCAGTGTTTGAATTATGCCAACCTGGCTCTCTCTCACACACACAGAATTAATACTTGTGCGGTATAGGCTGTAATTATAAAAATATAGAAATGAATACAAAAACTGTGTACTGAGACACATACAGAACACTCACAGACTCCCTGCACATAGTCACAGACTGCCAAATCATGCTCTGAGTGTGTGTATGTGTGTAACACTGCTGATCACTAAACTGGCTGCTTACCTGCAGGCTCGCATTCAGAGCTGCTCCGTACCCCAGACTGGGTGGCAGGTTCTTCACGAGAGTTGGACTCCTGGCCAAGACAAAATAAATTACTGTGTAAAATGGAGATTCTATAACATCGAGTAGATTTACAAGTATTCGAAAAGATCATTAAAAAATACTAACAATAATATAAGATGCACAAAGATATGGTTCAGTGCGCATTTGAGTTTAATTACCACTACAGTACAGAGCTCAGATAGACTGTGAGTGTTAATTCAAGGGATTTCAATTTATAGCCAAGCATAACTTGACCTACATCTACATATTCTACTGTTAGTGTGTCAGAGACATGGGAGGAAAAAAGGAAGACAGAAATAGGGCTGTACCCTGTTATCTTCTGAGATCTACGTTTCTGGTACTCCATCTCATCCACTGTCCACACTGCTCCCTTTACATTCTCCACCCGCACAAAACACTTGTGCAGACTGAGGTTGTGGCGTACAGCATTCTACAATACAAAAAAAATGATTAGGTGTAGGAAATAAATATATATATATATATATACACATACAGACACACACACACACCTATCTCATAGATGGCTTCGGTGCATGCCTATGCTAAGATGGTCACTATTAATATCCAGAAGGCTTGTGAATTAGCCATGAACCTCACATGGCACTCCTGACATCTATTTGTGAGAACATATCTATATTTAAATAACCAGGATTATGAAATTTTTAAAAGAGGGGTCTCCTATATCATAAAAGTATTATATCTAATTAAAACATGGCGGCCAAATAATAACCTTTCTTTAATATTAACACTTTATTTCAGCGATAGGTTTTAGTAATTTTGCTCTAAGAAAGCCATTCTATAAGACAGGAGGGTGGAAAACCCCTTCATAAGCAGATCTCGCATCTGACCTGAAAATCCCAGAATTTGATTGATCTTAATGCCCATGGCTCTGAATATGATAATTTTAATATTAATGAGCAAATGAGCAGTTTTATTATGCATGCTATATAGTTATAACTAATAAGCTGCCGGGCTGAGAACTGGATCCCCAAGCTGAGCTGATGAGACCAAGTAGAGATATTAAATCACTGTTCCTTCCTTTTTAAAATTTTTCTCAGTTAATCAAATGACAAGCCCATCATAGCCTAGCCTTGTAGACACAGCACAAAGGGAGAGCCAGATTCTAAATGTAAATATCTCTGTGCCACTATTGTAAATGCAGTCACCAACATATACTTATGCTAAAGCATGGCTTTATAAATCCATCCATGGCCAGATTTAAATATTTTGAGATAAGGGGTGGTTGTGTACCTGTTTATTGGTGGAGAAAGTGAGACAGCAACTATGCTTATATTATCTATAGCAGACTGTAAGTAGTAATTTGCGTTTAAGATGGGAGGGTCAAGCAGTAAGCATCTGTCTTTGATTGTTTCTGTGCAAAATCACATACAGTAAAGGAGTTGCGGCACTGCACTGATGTACAGGGAGCTATTGCACACCCTTGTGGAGCTGTAATCATATGCCAGCATCATTAGCAACCCAAATCCAAATTAATTCTCTTTGCTAAATCTAGAGCTGGGATATGCTAAGTATGCTGATGAGCAAGCTTACAGACGTACTGGTGAAGAGCTTTTTTCATTCATGCAGGCAAATTCTATAAAATAAAATAAATGAGAACACGGCCAGCTATCTTATTATTAAAACAGCAATCCTGTGAAAATAGACAACAAAATAAAATAAAAAAAAACAGCAAGCTTTAAAGATTTTTAAAACTCTTGTCTAGCTTTTCTTGTCTTCCCGGTGACAGAAAAGGCAGACACTGTAGTTATTGGGACAGGGATACAAATGAGAGCCTTTGTCCTGGTAAATAAAGAATGCTCCCATAGTGACAGCAACATTTACTTAGTGTCAGGCTCTAACCTCTCTTTCTTGCTGCATATACAGAGGATATGGCATGTACAAAGAGCCATCCAACAACGGTGCTACAAAGAAGAAAAAAACAGACTGCATCTGAAAGGCAAACAGCCATCTTTCAAACTAATTAACCAATAATATGCCAAAGAGGGGGGTGGCAGGGTGTGGGTGATGAGGGCAGTCAGTATGGAGCGTGCAAGGGAAAGAAAGAGGAAGAAAGAGGAAGGAGTATTACACTGCATCTAACAAAAGGTGCTGATGATTGAGTGTCTGGGTAGTAATTAGCATGTCAGAATGCACACCTCCCCGCCAAGTCTCAGCTATTAATTGCACCAAATTAGAAAACGATATCAAAGGCCGAATTATTATTTCACTTGTCATTTTTCAAGAGCAAAAGAGAAAGAGAGAGGAAATTTTCAATAGCCAGGTTAAAGAGAAGGGAGGGTGATACTAATGTATCCATGTCAAGTAAATAAATGCCCATTCTGGACCTCTGTCTCAATCCTGTGAGCAGGCAAAAGAGGCAAAGCAAAAGAAAAGGAGAGAAAAGAAAGGAATTAAGCGTTACCTTCCAAGTGGCAGCGTTGCGTCTAAAGTAAGCAAAAGTGCACGTGAACCAGCTGTAGATTTCATTAAGTGTTAACTGCATGTCTTTTGAATCCAAGATAGCCTGCAACAAAATGCCATCCAAGAGCATTAGCTTGTTTAGCCACGTTCACTGCAGCCTAGTGTTACTGTAATTCAGGCAATAATTAATTCTAATCTAATCAGGCAAAAGCTGATTTATTTCTCCACTCACCTGTCTGATGAGTGTTGCATACGTGAACGGTGGTCTGACATCAGCGTTCTTATAAAACTCATAGTTTGGGGCAATTTCTGAAATTAAAAACCAATAAATAAAATTGAAGGATAAATAAATATACTGTCAACATTGTGTAAAATTGCCAACTGACTCCTTAAGGGGAACAAATTCACCTAGGATTAATTTAAATTAAATAGTGGGCAAGAGAAAGAGGAGGGGGTGCACATCAAATCTTCACTTTGCATGTCCAACAAAATGCATTTTTATTTAATCCCTCTCAAGAGAAATCTTAAACCTTAACACGCGCGTGAAATTAGAGCTCATGCAAATATTTTCTATGTACTGAATATTTCATGTCCCCTTCCATGTGAGGCCTGTAAATATAAACATCAAAAATGTGGTTCTATTTTACACACACACACACACACAAATAATAAAACCCATCTAAAACATTATTAATTTTGTATCATTTCTCTATTTGAGTATAATTAACATTCATAAAATATTGAGGAACTGTACAGCATGATATTTGTCTCATTCGCAGAGGAGACAAAGCTCTGAGAATGAAGCTTCAGATCTTCAGATGGATGCTAACAGACTACACCAGGATCAATGCATGTGTATCAACAGAAGATGAACACACAGAAATCCTGCAGATACTTATTGTATTTACCTGAGGAGAGTGCCATGGAGTATTTGTCCGAATGGCGTCTGCGCATGGCCCCCATATTGGGCACGCTGGCGGGGCTCAGGACAGAGGGCACCTGGGGCATCTGACTCAGTGGTGTGATAGGGGTGGTGGGCGTAGTGGGGGTCTGTGGCAGGTTTGGGGGTGACACCGATGGCAGGTTCTTTGACATGGTCATGCTTGACACTAGATTCAACTAATGAAGAGACACAGAGAGAGAGAGAGACAGAGAGAGGGAGAAAGAGAGAAAGTTTATTATTTTAATAGACTAAAACAAATAAGAACAGATTTCTCCGTATATCCATGTTCAAGAAAACACCAAATGTCCACTAATTACAGAATGAAACATTATCCTAACATTATAATTAGACCATGCTGTTAAAGATTATCTAATGATGATCCTCAGTGTTATTTTTTCAGACAAAAGCCTTCCTGTCTGCATGTGAGAAGGCATTCTAATGGGAGTTTTCTCCTGTTATTTCGGTGTAGCCTAGTTACCTTGGATTACAAACTCACAGTAAAAAGCCTGTCCATTATTATTATTGCTTACATGTTCTTATTAAACCTTTTCCTTACATTTTCTCAAGTGTAACTTAGTGTGTAAATTGCAAACTGATTTCGATGAAGACAAACTATAAATGACAGCAGGGGAATATAGCAGGGGGGAATTAAAAATAAAGAATTATTTATATCTGCTGTTAATAAACGGTGGGAATTGTCATCTTGTCAGTTCCCTTTAAGACTAGGTGTTTATATGGTTGATCATTTTAACTCCACTTAATGACAATGAGCTGATGACAGCAGAATAAGTACTATATAATCATAGAGAAGAAATCAATCATTCCACTTCACGGCTGCATCGACTGGATATCAGTTGAGATTTGATGATAAACATTTATTGCTGACAGATAATATATGACAAGTTCTGTGTTTTATATATATAATATATATATAGTAATCTGCGACACACACTAGATACTTTCCATAACATCCCACTTTTCTTGGACAATTATTTGTCTTACTGTGACCAGCGAGACTCTCTGATGACTATTGACTTCACTTGCGTCATTTTCTCACTAGACCATTCTTCTGTGCATAATGCAGGAATCACCATATAATTTAACCAAGGTCAGGTCACGGCAATGGGCTGGTACTATAAAGAGCCTCGTGCTTAATCCCCATTCACTGCTGTACGCTGCATGCCGCAAAAACCACAATATCAACTGGTAATTATGTGCTACTTGTTCTACACCGGGACCAACAAAGACATCTGATACACCATCAAACGAAGCAAAAAATGAGCACTTCATAATAAATCCCATTAAGAGTGAGCGTGTGCAGGGCATGTATATTTATAGTGTTAAGACGAGATTTTCTTTCCCCTCTCTCTTCACCTGGTTATAGCAACAAGCGTAACATGTTTGCAGGCACACAATCCCATATTTGCCAAATGGAATTTATTAAAGCCTGACTGAACAGCAGTGATTGAGCGGCAGGGATGAGCACTTCACCACCTCCATGCATCTCAGTATATATATATTCAAGGTTGGCTGAAAGAGAGCGGCGCCTTCATTATTCAAAACTAGCAAACCTTGGTAACTTTGATTTTCAAACCTTGATGGCATGACCTTAAGGTAACATCTAATGAAGTGCTACTTAGGGCATAAATGGGGTCATATAATAGATAGCATGCTGGCACCTTTTGCTGGATGAAAGATAGCTGTTAAAGGTACAGCGATGAACAATTACGGCTTGTTTTGCCCTGCTAATAATCTCATATCGTCAAAAGAATATGTGCTGAATCTTTCCAATTCCTTGGCATGCAATAAACATATATTTCTAAATGTCCGATACTTTATATCACAATAAAAACAAACCAGTCATATTAAGTTTAAATTCACACACAGAATTAAATCAGCCTTTAATTGATCTACAGATGCAATTAACAGCTGTTTCCTGTGTGCTTTATGTAATGTAATACTTAATGAATAACATTCATTCATATTCAGTCTTGGATTACAGGCTGAAATTCTTTATTAGAAGACATGTAACCAAGCTGCTGGAATTCTGGAGATTAAAAAGAGTAAATAATAAATTGGCAGTGCAGAGCAGATGATTTCTGGCAGACCTACAGGATAATTATTCTATCATGTGATTATATATTTTATATGATGTGAGGAAATAAGGAAAATTATGCTATTAAAATTAGGTACATTCTAAATGGCAGAACCTCATTATGTTCGCCTGTGCAAAATATTTAGGATTAAATGATTAAGTTGAATAAAATATTTTTATTCAATTTGTTTGATATATAACTGAAATGAACTATTTCACAATGGGAATAATAATTTGCTCAAATCTCAGTTTTAGAGACAACACTTACCTGAAATAATTTCGTTTGTTATGAGATTATTGGTTATTTTATTTCACATCCATCTTGTTCACTTGCTTTCATATATAATGAAAGCTGTTTGTTTTTTAGAAAGTTACATCTTCTCTGGCCTGTGGCTCCTTCGAGTGCTCCTCCGGTCACAGAGATTAAACAGCTTTTGCTGGCCTAGAGGCTGTTTGCAGTATTAAACCCATCAGCCTATAATGGCTAGGCATTTTTTGCTCAAATTGGGGCTATGATTTAATGCACTGGCTGTTGTAACAGTCTCCTTTGCTTGTGTCTGATAGGGAATAGTGAAAACCGACATTACAAATCCCATTCTCCGCTCATTCTTTCCCACTTCGTCTCTCAGTGCTGTAAAACGGTGTTTTGAGAGATCTCATCTTATGGCCTGCCACCATGTTTACTGAATGTAGAGCAATATGCACTCACCGGTTTAGGAGATGGCTTGGGCTCTGAGGGCCGCATGTGTAAGTGGGCCATCATTGCTTGAAGACGCTCGCGTTCTTTAGAAAGCTGTTAAAAGAAAAAAAAATAAAGCCGTTTTAGAAATGAATGATTTTTACAAGAATGCCATACTCATATATCTTGCTATGGAACTTGACTGAGAGTAAAGAATCCTGCATATGACCAGAGTGGATTTTAAATCCAAGACACAGGATTTCAGACAAACCTCAATAAGAGAGCAGAAAGAAGGGAACCACTTCTTATGTCAGTGTTGGGACGATGTGTGGTGAAGAGAGTTCAGAGGAAAACAAATAGCACTTCATCTTTTTGTCAATATCAGAATTTAGGTCAGCAATGCTTTGACACTAACAAGCTACTTGGGCCGTAAATGAGATGGTCCTGAGCGTCTAGGCAAAGTCCTGTGGACTCAGTTAAGGATGGACTGAAGCCAGCAGCTGCTGAGAGGTGAAGGGGTCCCACAAACAGAGTGCCAGTTGAACCCCGCCTCTCTGCTTAGTTCCCCAGTCTGCTCCCTCTGAGCTCCTGTTAATGCCCTGGCCATCCGCTATCATCAATCTAACTCACGTCGAGTGACAGAGACCAGCCTGCGACTGTGCACATGAAGCTGAACTCTGCCATGGAGCATGCATCCGAACTCTGATCTGTGTCTCATTACTACTGATGGAGAAAAAAAAGAAAAAGGGAGGACAAAAATGATGTAAAAGAGTTTGACTGCTGTAATTGGTCACATTGTAAGCATGGAATGTCTGTTATTTAAGAGAAGAACAACAACAGTGGACCTCAGACATTTTACAGATAAACATTTATTTCTCATTGACTCAGAATTATAGAAAAATTAAGTGATTTGCAGATAAAAAAAACCCTAACGTTTAGTACAACACCTACTATAGATTCCTAATTATTTTTTTTTTTTATTGAACCTAAAAATAATAAAATAATGTAAAAATTTGCAACACAGACATTAGAAACGACCATTTACATGAGTATTTTTGTGCTCTGTGTTTTAAAAGTAAAAATTAGGGGAACCATTACACACAAATACAAACCATTAAATAATTAAAATTTAAAAATAATAATAATTATCATTGTACTTAAATTACCCACAATTACACGTTTTACTGGAAACTAGTGATGTGTGGATCGATACTGAAATATACTATAAAATAGTTGTGGAAACACAACAAACCTTGTGAAACATCTAAAGTTAAATCATAACACAGAATACGAGTCAGTTATGATGAAGCGGACAGAAGAGGAGAGCACAGGGGTAGTGTCGGTGCTACAGGCAGGAACTATCCCGGTACAGAGAGAGAAAATGTGGAGCTTTAAGTGGCACTGAGCACTGTTTCACTTCTTCAAATTAATAAATATGGTTATGAAATAAATACACGCTTCAACAAATAGCTGCATGAGTTCAGCTTGGAGTTATACTATGTGTATGACTGAGATAATCTCACATAGACAAAAACTCATTGACACAGTATATTCAAGTAAAGGTTCCTAATGAATTGATTACTTAAAGTTTATTACATAGACTAGATGTTTAAAAAAATGCTATGGTTAACTTATATATTATATTTACTAGAAATCATGGATAATAAATAACATTTTATCTATAAAATACACTTACTGCCCACTTTATTAGGTACACCTTTGCAGTAAAAGGTTGGACCCCTTTTTTCTTCAGAACTACCTTAATTCATCATGTCGTACTTTAAACAGAGATAGTATTCTACATTCCTTGGTTGTAACGAGTGGTTAATGTTGCCTTTCTCCTATCTCAAACCTGTCTACACATTCTCCTCTGACCTCTCATATCAACAAAGGCATTTTCATCTACTCAACTGTCCCTCACTGGATATTTTCTCCTTTACAGGCCACTCTCTGTAAACACTAGAGATGGTTGTGTGTGAAAATCCCAGTATATAAAACATTTCTGAAATACTCAGAATGATGAGCCCATCATAATAGAGGTGCTGAGCACGAAAAAAAGAACAGGCTAAAGGGGATGACAGTATATATGCTATTGTTCCTTAACAAAAACTTGTGAATAAAGTGAAGTGTCAATGTTTGATGCTTTAGCTGAATTGTTATTTACATGTTCAGTAAGTTCAGTTTCATGCTAACATGTAATAGGAATTAAAATAAAATGTTAATTTTTAGAGTAGTTCTTGTGTATCAGTACTGGATTGATACCACCGGAAAGGAAATCAGTGGTATCAAACATCACTACTGGAAAAAACCAAGTACCTAAAGATTGAGTACAAATGGAAAAAAAGGTTTGGTCTTTGCAAGCAGGGATTTGTCATGGTTCACCAATTTGTGCCGCATGCTATAAGAGAATTGTTAAAGACTTTCTCAGTGCTATATTGCAATGAATTTAAGGAGGCTTTCACAAGGTTTCACAGACACAGAGTGCATCTTCTTGACAGGCCATCCGACAGTCCAGATCTGTCTCTTATTGGAAATGTATGGTGAAACTGGCAATGACAGACTGTTGAGTGGCTCAAGTGCTGTATACAGCAAGAATGGGCAAAAATACAAAATTATCTTCTTCAGGTCCTAATAGAAAGTATAATTTAAAGAAAAGATTATGTTACCCAGTGTCGAACATGTGTATATTCCAGGTTTGTTTATTGTTTAAGGCATAATTTTCTAATTTTTAAATATTTAACAAATATAATATTTCTGAAAATTTTCTTGAAATGTTATGAAAATGTGGTTTCTAATGTGCATTGTGCTTATATTTTGCTAAAGCCAAGATATATTGCTTTACAGATTTACCAAAAGTTAAAAGATATAATTAGTTTGGGGCGGTATTCGTAGTCAGGACTGCTGAATTTGACACAGTGAATCACAGACTTCTTCGGTTGACCAAGACAGCATAGTCAAGATAATTAAGTTGCTATTCCAAAAACTGAAGATTCTTCATGGAGAAAGATGGCAGAATGAGCAGATGGCACTCACAGACAAATGTCTTTGTGGTCACCCTAGTCAGACCATGCAACACATACTCTGTAAGTGCTGTAAGTCCTAAAGTCACCAACCATGACATGTTGAAGCAAATCAAGAAGCTCTTGAATGGCTGCACTACTGGCAGGACAAGATAAAAATGATCTGCCAGTCTAATCTAATCTAATCTAATCTAATCTAATCTAATCTAATCTAATCATCAATCTGAACATTTGCACTTCATCACAAATATATCTATGCTGATAATGTGAATATGTAATTGTGCCATAATTGTTCAACATTTCACCTTTTATGTAAGATGAATACATTTTTACAGCTTTTACTCTACAACAAAAAAATATTCTTATCTTAACTTGAGCTTGCTAGTTAGAAAAACTGCAGGCGACCTGTCACTTACTATAGTGCATTTAGAAATATAGTAAAATTAACACACAGTCTATATAGATACATATATAATATTATATGCAAACAAATGTAGGTCTCTGGGTCAGTTTCTGACCTACTTCTGGCTCCAAATTGCCATCCTTTCCTTTGTGTGTTCTGAGTGTTTATTGTTCAACCTAAGTTTCAGAATCTGTGGCCATTTCATGACATGCACAAGATTACATCCATACACAAGGTTATATACATACTACACAAGTTAGGTACAATTTGGCATCTCCAATTCACCTACCATGCATGTCTGTGGACTGTAAGGACCCTCACAAACACGAGATGAACATGCAAATGACACACAGAAATTTTTAGGTCGTCCCTTCAGGGGCTCAAACCCAGGTCCTTCTTGTTGTGAGGTGACAGTACTACTGCCCTCTGTGCTGTTTAACTAACAAAAGAAAAGGTTGACTGCAAGTTGGCTACAAAATGCTTTATAAAATACAGCTATAGCTATAAAATATATTTTAAAAAAAGCTATAGCATTGCAAATAATCTAATGTTATTAGGCCTAATGTAGAGAGTAAATGAGTTTGGGTATTGAGAAAATTAATAAACTGAATAGATATACAGAACATACATTTCTGAACTCTGGACTGCCTAGCCCAATTTAAACCTCAGTTCAAGGTAATTATTAGTAAGAGAAAACCTGTTGTTTTACATCTTTCCTTATTCAATGTCATAGGGGTGACCAATGCATCCACATCCGACAGGCGTGTGAAGACAAAGATGGTGTTTTGCTGGCGGGAGAGTTGACTGCAACCCTGAGTAATAATGTCCTTCAATCACTGCACTCATTATCTTGCCAGCATGACTTCTTAATAAGGTCACGCTCCACCTCCTGAAAATAGTGGCCCACTTTAGAGCTTCCATCAGGTGCAAAGTGCATTTAATTAACACCGACCAACCCAAGATGTGTGCATATTATTGGACAACAGAAAATAAGCAGAAATCCTAATTCAATTAAAAAATCACATGAAAAAAATGTTTCTCTAATGAGTCAATAATTATGGTATGTCCTCAAATAAATTGCATATTATTTTTTAAAAATAATTCCTAATAAATACATATGAGAAAAAACTTCATGGGAAATATATACCTTTCTTGTACTTTTTAAATCCACTAGTTTATGCATAGGTGACAGTAAATAGTGATAGAAGTACCTGTATCTCTAGTTGTTGAACCACCTGCATTTGGACCCGACACTGTGCTGTGCTCCTGTCATCTAGTGCATGCTCGTTGTTAAGATGCCTAAAATCAAAATAAAACATGCCAATAATGTAACACAATACATGCAACACATTTAATATTACACTCTAGTAAGACAACGCAATAAAATAAATTGTCTGTTTGTGTAATATTTCTTTGGGTAATATTTTTCCTTATGTGCCACACTGAATATTTTAAAAGTAATTCTATGTCTATGTATGTTCCCACTAGAAAAAAGTTAAAACAACAATTTACAAATAGAAAATGCAGTGCTGCGATGCAGTGCAGCACTGCATATAAAAGATACTGAATGTGGGGGTACAAAAGGAATTACACAGATTGGTGTTATCCTCCTCATTTATAGCAAACAATAAATTCAATATTACTGGAGAAACATTTCAAAGCACCTCCTACGAACGGTGCATTATTCAGCCGATATATTAAATGCATCTACTCATCCCTTCATTACAATAAAGGAGAAAAAAATTCAGCAGACTGCAAACGCAGTCAATGGCGTTTTTTCGTGATTGGATTTTGTCTGCAGGACACAAAAGAAGCTCGCCATTAAAATAAACCTTTATTCCCAGCGAATGCACAGAGGCGAAAAGGTTTTTAAAAGTGTTGTGATGTTCGGTAATGAGCCTCTATCTAAATTATCATTGGTGACAAACCCACAAAGCGCTCTTTGAGGAGACATGGTTATGAAATGCCAAAGCTGCCACTTTCTTTCCTGTAATTATAGGTTAGCTTGCAGACCCTTCAATGATCATTTACAGTACAGCCTCCAGTGCATTAGAGTGAGCTTAAATCACATCGACACACACACACACACACTATATACACACATGCTTTTGAGTAGTCCATTGTTTATGTGCAATATGCAAAATAACAATGTATTCTTAACCCTCCCAAAACATGCCAATCATAATGGAGGGCATCTGAAAGCACAATAGCTCCACTACCTTTCAATTACAGCCATGCCCAATTTTAAATCATTTCATTTCATCATGGTCATTTATGCTTTTGTAACTATTTCAGGTCGAATGCCCAGATATTCCCCATTATAAATCAAAAATGAGATGGCTTTAAAACTGAGAGGGGATGGAAAAGCTGGTGGCTCCGTCCAGCCCATGCCTAATTGCTGTTTCAGAATGCGCATGCAGAGGGGCATTTCATTAATCATTTAATCATGTCCCTTGCAGGGAAGAGGGGAACTAATGTTGCAAATACCCTTTTCATTTCAATGCTCATAATGCTATCTTACGCACTTGATGTATGGCGGATGTCATAAATTACAGCTGCTTCAAAAGAGCCAAGTGCCTTGCCTGCTTTCCACAAAGACACTTACTCCTTTTCTCCTTACCATCAGCATTCTGGATTTATCTCTTTTTTTGTGTGCGATGAAAAGTCTTTGGCACTAGGTTAATGTTTAGAAATGTTACTCGATTTATACAATCATTACATACATATGAGGCAGATTAAATCATTTTAAAAAACAAAGAAAGGCATGGAGCAAGTGAAATTGTGTGTCTATGGGAGAGAGAGATAAATAGAGAGAGAGAGAGCGAGCGAGAGAGAGATTGGGGTTAGACGGAGTCACCAATAGCTCTTAATGAGGCAGAGGCGGTAGGCTCAGTTCAAACAGAAAGGTGAGTACGGGATGAGAGAGGCCATCTGCACAAAGACAGCTTTGAACAAACATCTCTGGAGCTGCCTGTAATTTATGGGTCACTTTATAGGCATATAGATTTTTGTTTTTATAGACGGAATAAGAGCACCGATGCCACTGGGCTCTCTGAAAAAAGTCTGACAGGAACAATACACACTGAAATGGCATTGCACCATACAGTATTACTTCAATACGACATCCACGCTATTCAAAAATGTATGAACACATACAGGGATTAGACACTGAAACACAGCGTCAATTTGTCTTGGGAATGACGCATATAAGTCTTGCACAATGGTCAGAGGGATTTTAAGCCAATTTTCCTGCAGGATAGTGGCCAGGTCACTACATGATGCTGGTGGAGGAAAACGTTTCCTTGCTTCTCTTGCTCCTCCAAAACACCCCAAAGTGGCTCTTGATACATCACAAAGACTTGCTGTCTTGGTCACAGATGCGCCAGC
>JAOUQV010000012.1:5077772-5088014 GCA_028565295.1 Aspidoras spilotus | reverse complement strand
AAAATGCTAAATTGTCATTCTAGGTGAATTGGAGAAGCTAAATTGTCCAGTCCTGGGCCCGAAAGGGTGAGGGTTGCGTCAGGAAGGGCATCAGGCGTAAAACATGTGCCAAATCCTAATGCGAGGAACTCGCTGTGGCGACCCTTGGTGACAGAGAAATAGCCGAAATATGAAAAAAAAAAAACATGACTAAGAAGAAGCCGTATCTACACGAGATCTAGAAATGCAGTCATCGTCTTCATGCAATGACTCATTTAAAATGGAATGTGGCAAAGTGGAAAACTGTTCTGTGGTCAGATGATTTGTGGTCAGATGCAAATCAGGACGACATGCCATTCGGACTAAAGAGCAGAAGGACGATCCAAGTTGTTATCCGTGCTCAGTTTAGAAGCCTGCCTCTCTGATTATATGGGGTTGCATTAGTGCGTGTGGCATGAGCAGCTTACACATCTGGAACGACACCACCAGTACTGAAAGGTATATCCAGGTTCTAGAGCAACATATGCTCCCATCCAGACAATGTCTCTTTCAAGGAAGACCTTGCATTTTCCAGCAGGACAATGCCAAACCACATGCTGCATCAATTACAGCATCATGGCTGCATAGAAAAAGGGTCAGGGTACTGAACTTTCATTCATAAAAAACATATGGCGCCGCATAAAGAAGATATGACAAAAAAGTTGACAGTTAAGCAACTAGAATCCTACATTAGAAAATAATGGGTTAACATTCCTATCCCTCAACTTGAGAAACTTGTCTCCTCAGTCCCCAGAAGTTTACAAACTGTTGTAAAGAGAAAAGGGGCTGTTTCACAGTGGTAAACATGGTCTTGTCCCAACTTTTTTGAGATGTGTTGTTGTCATGAATTTAAAATCTCAGAATTTTTCTCTTTAAATGATACATTTTCTCAGTTTAAACATTTGATATGTCATCTTTGTTCTATTCTGAAAAAATATAGAATTTTTCACTTAATTTTTCACTTTCTTGCATAATTACTCACAATTTGTTCTTTGTCCCAACTTTTTTTGGAATCGGGTTTGTATGTTATTCAATCTTGGTAATGTTGTGTCAGTACAGTATCAATACAGGTACTAATACACTAAGTAGAGAGTTCTGCTAGCATTAATT
Source organism: Aspidoras spilotus (assembly GCA_028565295.1). Classification (NCBI taxonomy): domain Eukaryota; kingdom Metazoa; phylum Chordata; class Actinopteri; order Siluriformes; family Callichthyidae; genus Aspidoras; species Aspidoras spilotus. The sequence continues at coordinate 5,086,886 of JAOUQV010000012.1, read as the reverse complement.
GTAGTAGCATCTTTCAGTTTTTTATGTTCACATTCATAAGAATTTGGGCGGCATAGTGGCGCAGTGGATAGTGCTATGGCCTTACAGCAAGAAGAGCAAGAAAGAGAGACTCTGGAAATTTCCACAATGTTCACACAGGTTTTCTCCGGGCACTCCGGTTTCCTCCCACATTACCAAAACATGCGTGATAGGTTAATTGGTGTCTCTAAATTGCCAGTTTGTGTGTGAATGTGTGTGGGTGTGTGCGCCCTATGATAAGTTGGTGCCCTGTCTAGGGTTGTTCCTGCCCTCACGCCCAGAGTTGCAGGGTGGGCACCGGCTTCCCAGTGACCCTAAAAATTGGATTAAGCGGGTATAAAAAATGAATGAATTTCTAAGAATTAATCTGAACAGTTTAAGCTCTGAAGAACACTGAGATGACCTCATTTAAAAAATATAAAAACACTGAAGGAACTTTAACAATGATGCATAAATTGTACCAGCCATCAAAACTTTCTGAAAGACCAGACCTCTTGAATGTGCTGCTGTGTGTGAGAAATGCCAGCTCTCGTCCATTAATGCACATATTGTACAAACAGCACAATGCGCTGCATTCCTCAGAGCTAGGAGCTCAAGATCCCTGGCTAGAACATAAATAACAAGGCACTCAGGAACATATTTGATGCTGATATCCATCTTTGAGAACCAAGAAAAAGAAACACACACATAGTGAGTGCACCCAACACACACACACACACACACATACAGACACTATGACACTCAGCACCCAGCTCTGAATCCTTATGAAAATAAGTTTTAGCCAAATGGATATGCTATAATTGGTTTCAGATAGCAGGGTCAGGGGAAAGCCGATACGGGTAACTATTATGCGAAACAGAGAGAGAAACACGAATGTTTACACAGGCACTCCCCAGCTACATTAATAGCCGAGCAGAGCTCACCAGTGAGGGTGTAAGAGACAGCCGAAAGAAACATATGTCAGCTATCGCCTCCTCCTCGTAGGGTCTGTGTTTAGACATAATACATCAGTAATAAAAAACACATCACAATGCACCTTTGTGAGAACCATTCCCTGATCTAAAGCAAGCATGAAATACATTAGCAGACAGACGCAGTTTGGCACATCATTACAAACACGTCACTATTCCTCCAGACCAGCACTTTAACTATGCTTTAATAGCACAATCCAGACACCATAGCTGTGACTAAAGGTATTAAAAAAAAATACAAATACGAATGAGATAGCATGCATGATTAATTGCATTCTGCAGGTCAGAGCTAGTTCAATTATTTGAGAAGGGAAACATATCTAAATTGATGTGGATTCTGGGGAATATTAGGCTGTTATCTTCAAAATAAGGTGTTTAGTGGGTCAGTAACCTTTCCTTCAATATCTAAAAGGACACTTCGTCTGAACTGTCTTTAGATCCCTGTTCCCATCAGAAAAAAGTAGTTTTGAGTAGCCAATTACTATATGATAGAGTAGCAACTATCCAAACCCAGAAATGAAAAAAACTTTTTTAAGATCATTTCCCCTAATTTAAATACCACCAAAGAGTCTGAACAGGGCAACATGATGGCACAGTGGTGTTGTTGGCACACAGCAACAAAAACCCAGGTTATATGGGGGGCAACCCAGGACATTTCTGTGTGGAGTTTGCTACTTTACCTCATCTCTATTATTGTGTTTAGTTGACTAAATCGGATTACGCTAGTCAACCTTAGTAATGTTGTATCAGTACAGTTTATCCCCGAGATTTTCTCCTGCTTTCCATAGATATGCATGCTATGTTAATTGGTGTCTCTAAGTGTAAGAATGTGTGTGATTGTGTGTGTGACCTATGATGAAATGGCGCCCTGTTTATGGTTGTTCATGCCCTTATGCCCAGAGTTCCTGGATGGGCACCGACTGGCCTGTGACCCCTTGTGTAATAAGCAGTAGAAAATGAATAAATGAATGAATAAATGAATGAATAATCTGTACGGACAGGATAGACACAACAATTCAGACAAAAATATATTTTATCCAGGCAACAGTCTGCTAATCCTTCCTTTGGGTGGTATTAGTATGTTGGTGCGCATATTAACATTTAATCCTAAATCAGAAAAAAGTTTGGAATAGTAAATCAAATGCAAAATAAATAGTGCAGTGTGTCTTAGATTTACCTTGACTTCTGTTTAATTGCAGAACACATGAGTACTCCATCTTTCATGTTCTGTCTGGGCAACTTTCATTTAATTTGTTTTTGGAATGTAATACAGGCCTGAAATGCAGGAATGGATTTTTATTAAGTCAATGAAAAAACATATTCTGGGTGCATGATGTCTGCAGTGAGATCAGAGAAATAGTTCTTCTGAAAAACACACTGCTACCATTTCCCATGCCTCTCAATATTTTCTGATTTGGGATTAAATTTTTTATTACCTTAAACATCTGAATGAGTTGCCACTGAGTAGAAAGACACTCAGATGCAATCTAAAGTTCACAGACTGACCACAATTTGTGTACTTACTGAGTTACTACCACTGAAGGAGCAGAGAAACAAAAAAAAGAGAAAAGCAAGAGAATGGATATTAGAATGCCTGTAGAAATCACTGTTTTTTAGTATGTTTTTCTCCAGCTGAATGTCACGCTTCGCAGACAAGAGAAAAGGAAGTGAGGATAATGAGCATTTTCATGTATGACTCAATAAATCAACAGAGTGTGCGGTTCACATGCCGGTCCATGGAGAATCTGCCTCGACTGCTGGCCGGTGCGGTAGCTAACCAGCAGAACAATGAGCTTCTGTGTGTTTCTCTGGCTGCTGCTATTACTTTTTCTTTTTCTCTGTCTTTCAGTCTGTACCTTTACTTTTTTATCCCCTCATCTTCCACTTTCTCCTTCAATGCCTCCATTTCTTATTTATGTATTCCTCTCACTCTATGCTTTCAGATCTTTCTTTCTTTCTCTGTCTCTCACTCTCGCTCTCCAACTGCCTTGCTCTCAACTTGTTTATTGATTTTCTAGATTAATATAAAATTATTTTGGGTGTGCTTATTTGACTTTCCCTTGCATCTATTTGGCCTGTAGACAATTATGCTTCTGCAGCCCAGACTCAGGTGCTAATAATGAAGGACAAATAGAATCATATGTGTAAACTTCCCCTTCTGATGAAAATTTATATTAACTTTCTGCCACTGTAAACAGAGAGGCATAGCACAGTCCTCCCTGGTGAATTGGAGATGAATTCAGTCATTTCTGCCCCAGGAAGCAGTGCATTTAGAGGAGGAAGGGAGGGAGAGACAAAGTGGGAAAGATTCATTGTGTAACCTCACACTTATTTTTCCAAATGTGAGAAGATAAAACATGGGCCTGTTCAACCAATCATAGTAAGTCTGTGTGTGTGTGTGTGTGTCTGTATTTGTCTCTGTGCCAACAGTGAGTGTGTATGACTCCAGAAGGCTCTCATTGTGGACACTCTGCCAGCAATAACAGGTCAAACAGAATGAGCTTCCATCGTTCACTGCAACCACAAACATTCATACACTTCCCGCTTCATGCAGACACTGTTATGGATAGCTCGTGCAAATCTGCGCCACACGTATGTGATGAAGCACACATAATAGTTTACAGTATTGCCAGCAACCTGTGGAGAGAATTAGGCTGTGTGGACCCTGCACTCAAAACAACATCTGTAACCCATAGAAATAGAGCGACAAATAATACCGGATGGTGGAAAGAAACGCCTGGCCTCAAAGTCACCATTACTGTAGTTACTTACCAGCACTGCAGTTAGATTCATTCATTCACTATAATACACTGTAGACATATTTATATATTTTATATATTTACATATTTTATATTTCACTATAATAGACTGTAGACCAGTTTTACTGTATATAATAGAACACCAGGACCTGATTCTATCTTACTCTCTGGGAACATTGTCTCAGTATATCTATATCACTTATGAAATTCAATTTATCCCCCATGCACTTTGACTGGCTTTAGTAAAGCTCTCACACTCAACAGTTGTATAGCACTGGGGTTTAGATAAGGTGACACGCAGGGCCATTCACATTTTTTATCTGCCTCCTCTAAGAGAAGTCCTTTAGCAGCCACAACCGAGAGCCATGTTATCTTCTATATCTACTGAAAAAAATATCAGAGAGCACAGCTTTTTACTTACACCGTCAACACGTGCAATAATAAGAATAATACAGAAAAAAAAGAAGCTGAAATAGAAAGAGGAAGAGGAAGGAAGCCGGCGACACCCACTTCCCATGCGTCTCAGTGTGCAGTTGATCCGCTCGGTTTGCCCTTCAAGTGATTATGATCCATCTTTTTCACGGTTCCATCATGACGAACGCCATACAGAAGGAATATTATAATAAATACTGCATTAAAGGGAGCAAGCACTGCACTTCTTTTTAGGAGAGGTCAGTGAAAAAGGGAAAAATGTTGTGTATTCATTCACACAACACTGTTTTCATGATCCTCTGTTTCTGGCGTGTATTGTTAAGGGGTTCACACATATACACACTCACACACAACTTTATACAGCCAGCAGCAAAAAGATGACACACTGTGGCCTAGGGAGCAACTGCCAAAATGATAATGCCATTAATGAAAGAATAGTTCGACTGCTGTGATAAACACACAGTCACTCATGCACACAAACATGCTGAGGTGTATTCATGCTTCATTAATTTATGAATCTGTTTAAACTTGAAAATAAAAGTAAACACATTAACTAATGCCTTCTGTGGTAATTAACAGTGATACATTGTGCTGAACTATGATTCTCATACTGTATTCACAATTTTGAATTAAATAATACATTATTAGCAGCCTGGATAGCTCAGGTGGTACAGTGTGCACTGCTGGAAAATGTCAGGCGCCAGGTTCGACTCGCCAGGGCTGCAAACGCTGAAAAGAGATTAGGATGCTGCGAGCTTATCCATATACCACGGAACACATCCGTGCAACCAGCCATGATCAAATGATGACAGGATATGGAATTAGTATATAAAAAGATAAGTATATGAAATTTGCATACACGTGCACATGTGTATGTCTATTTGTGCATACATGTATATGTGATGGAGACACTCAGTGGAGACACTCAATCTGTGGGTCAATAGTGTGTGTCTGTTTCGACTGAGCCTCTGCTCATGCACTGATACTCAAAGAAAGGGTCGATCAAATATCTCCCTACTCTCTGAAAATAAATACCTTAACCTTAATTTCCTTGGCTATGACCTCTGAAAGCAATGTGGCAGGTGAGCGCCTTAACTGCGTGGGAATTATTGTGCACACCCTCTTACTGAAGAAATATGTCCTTTATCAATCTCGGTGCACTGGGAGAAAAAGTGACCAGCATGAAATGAGGTATAGTTCCACAAATATATTTCTAGAACGTGCAAATCATGTCTGCACTGCAGGTGAAGACAAACTATTGTTTTCAGTCCATTTACCTGAGCGTTGTGCTATCATTAGACTGCAGCAGGACACTGGATCATCCAGCCAGAGTGATGGATCTCTCCAGTCTATACGAATGAGCGCACAGCATCACCAAAGATCAGCGGAGTTAATAGCAATGCAGCTAGGCAGCAGAGGTCCAATGCATCTCAGTCAGTGCTGGCTTACCTACTTATGAGGCGGTGGAGTACATTCTAGAACATATTACGTGCAAGCCTGTGATCTCTGTACTTGTCTTGTAAATATTCTGATTACAGCACATGCCTGACCTTTCCAGAGAGCTGAATGAGATACAGGGATCTCCAAATCTGACATTCAGTGTCCATCAATCAGCATTTCTTCACATGGAGGGGGGATAACGTTCTTTCTTCATTCTCAAAGGCATTTATAAAGTCTGTAATAAGCATTTCATAAACAAATGACGTCCCATGCCAGACTCATAATTTTTCACTTTTATTCCCCCAATCTATGCACTCATCCCCCAACCCCACCCAAAGAGCTAATCTACATCTTTCATTAAATCAAGAATGGAAATTCAGAAGAAATGCTTCTTTTTCAATTTCATGCTGAAGTAGCTCAAGTTACTGGATGTAATTTCTCCTAACAGGAAAATTTATCACTGTGTCATTCACGTAGTATTCCCATATTAGAAACACCCCCCCCCCCCCCCCCCCCCCCAAACTTTTTTCTTTTTCTGTGCTATGATAAATGTGCCAAAAGCATGAGCACTTCTTCCAGAGCACTTCGGACGAGATCACCACAATTATATTGCTTAATAAAGTTGACTACAATCTCCAAATTGACTACAATCTCCATCGAATAGAAATGACAAATTATTCCATGCACGACCACTGAGTGCAGGTATGTGAGAGTATTATAGCCACTGAGTGAAGCATTTCACCTTCATCAGTGATGGTCAGAGGACAGAAGAGTTATTACTATATTTCCAAAACTGGCATTTCTTAATACAAAGATATATGAATCATAGATAACTGAAAACAGAGATGACAAAGCAGTGTCTGCCTCTGTGGTGTTCATTCCTTTTGTAGATTCTACAGGATGTAATTCGTGTGTGAAGGTAACATTTAATTGTCTTATATATTGTGTAACCCTTCACCCAAAAATTTCTTTTAGATACAGTCCTATAGCTGATTCATTTTTTACATTTTCTTTAAATAACTAAAGATAGTTTAATGATGCACCTGTTCCAAATACACAAAAACACATGCATAGTAAAAAGTATGCTCATTGCTTAAGACTTTGTACTACTGATTTAGTTAGCCTGCTCAAGTGTTACACTCCGGCTCGGAATTTATGATCATTGAGAAATACCTAGGTCCAGGCTGAGTTCTTTGGGTGGTTGTTTTTTATAATGCAGCTGCCCCTACACTCTGGAAATCTCTTCCACTTTCTCTACGACCTTCTTCCTCTCTGTCTAAACGTAAAGCTTTGCTAAAGACTCACCTCACTTCTCAGTATTGTTCCACCTCAACTTTTATTGATTATCTGTAATTTTGTTTCCCGATTTTGTTTATTGTGAAAGTCATTTTAAATGTGTGACTTTATAACTATTATTATTAGTATTATTATTACTATTATTATTATTATTATTATGTTTCAAAAATTGCCCATTAGTGTGTAATCATGTGTGTGTATATGTGTGATGATGGATTGGCACCCTGTCTATGTTTGTTCCTGCCTTGCACCCAGAGTTTCCGGGTGGGCACCGGCTTCCCCGTGACCCAATGTTTCCAAATTCAAAAGAGGAATAAGCTGTAATCATACCTGTATAGGTCACAATCTACACACTGTATACTATCATCTTAGTAAAGCACATACTGTATACATTTCCACAGGCTTTATCATTGGTTACATTTGAATTCATTCCCAAGGAGAAAGAAGCTCAAATTCATACATTCCACAAGTGCAATGTCCCCTGGCAGGCAAATTCATTCTGTGTGAACATATATCAAATAACATGTGGTAAACACAATGCAATAACAATCACGTTTCAATTGAAACAGAGCGGGCATTGGGAGATTCAAGCGTGAAACCGATATCAGCTTAGCTTCAAGTCAAGCGTGAAGCATCACATACAACATTAATACAAGCACTGCATATGATGACAGTGTTTTCTTACAACATAGTACCCACACGTGCACATATGCACATATACACACACAGACTCAATGTGCTGGTACAGTGGCACACTGGAAATCCAGAGGGCTAGTATCTGAGTACATACAGTAAGCTTCAGTGGACTACGATTGGGAATGTGCATGTCTGTGTGTGTGTATGTGTGTGTGCATTTGTGTGGATGAGGATAAAGATGTCCTGTCCATAGTGACAGCACTAAAGAGACGCAAATGCGAACCAACCCCACTTCAAAAACCACCCTATGAGCCCTTACCACAAAACACCCACAGAGAGAGAGAAAGAGCGAGAGATAGAGAGAGAGCGAGAGAGGCAAATCACAGGCTAAGTGACACATGCGTGTGTTTGAAAAGCCTCTTGTGTATTTCGGAGGTGAAGCCAGGCTTATTTACCACATTTGTTCAAAAGCCCCAAAGAGGTGCAAGCTGAGAGGCTCTCTTACATATGTATTCACCGTCTGGGATCAGTGGGCTGTGAGCCGAGCACAAACACACACACTTTCATTCTGCCTTTCCACAATATGTAATTGAAATATTCAAGTGTGAAGCGGCAACAACTGGCAATGTGGTGCATAGTAAACAGTAAAAATGGGGGAAAAAAGAAAGACTGAGAGAGAGAGAGAGAGAGAGAGAGAGAGCGAGAGAATAAAGAAATAGAAAAGGAATAAACTTTCAGCATCCTTGCCCTCCCACCTTCTTAAGAAGATTTACAACATTTTAATATTTGTCACAGGCAAATTTCCGCACACAAACATCCCTGGGCAGGCGTTTCACAGGCTGATTTGTTACTATTCATGGCTGAAGCACAGAGGAACTGTAATACTAGACATGCTTGTTAAATTCACAAGGCTCCAAAGCTGCCTTTTAGCAAATCTAGCAAAGCCTGCCTCTTGGTTGTCAGCTTAAGATGCTTGGCATATGTATATATAGGTTTTAAGCTGTTAAATGGGTAGCGGTGTTTCAAGCTGTCAAAGTCTTGATGAAAAAAAAAAGTCTTGTTCAGAATAGCCCCTCATTCTGCAGGGACCCTGTGTGCTATTTTTTGCATTAGTCAATTGTGGTAGGTCTTCTACCTGTAAAAAGAAAAAAGTCCAAATGGTTGTGTTTCAGGTGCCACAGTGCGAGTGTGCGAATAAAGCAATGTTCTTAAAAGACATTTCTTTAATAGGATAGGTCATTGCATAACTGCTTGGCTATTGTGGGCAGACAGCCGCCTTGGCCGTTAAGGCTATATAGATCCTATGTCATTAATTTCCCCAGGCAGGGCAGTTAGGAGGCATAAAAGGAAATGACTTGAGAAGTGGTCATTGATCTTGACCCAGGCTGCCTGTTTAAGTTTTATTTACCCAAAGAGATTAGCCATTATCACTAAATGTAACCCACAGAGGCTCATAAACAGTTATAGTACATAGCAGCTTCATCATAAATACCTATATATATATATATATATATATATATATATATTTATATATATATATATACATCTTTCTCTCTTATATA
>JAOUQV010000012.1:5057955-5075289 GCA_028565295.1 Aspidoras spilotus | reverse complement strand
TAGTTGACTAGTAGTTGACTGTGATGCTCAAGAAAGCAAGAACTGGATGGTGATAAAGGCTTTGCGAAATTCTAAGTTATTATAACCATAAACTTTCAGTTCATGTTCTACGCTCTACAACAAATAACACAACAACAGCAGCAACAACAATTATTATAGCATGAGAATAATAATTATTAGGATTATTATTATTATTATTTATAATAAGAATACTTCTAATAATAGCATAAATCATCCCCTTCATCAAATTTTGTGTTTGATCATATGAGATGCCTAAACTGCAATGTTATTATCATAATAATATTTAAAAATATAATAATAATAATAATAATAATAATATATTATTTTTATATAATTATTATTATTTTAATTTTTTATATATATATAATTGAAGTTTGATTAGTAGTAGTTCATTCACTGAAGTAGTGAATTCAGTTCAGTGAAGATTGTCTTGTTAAGTGCTGAATGGACACAGGCTATGATGTGTGTGTGTGTGTGTGTGCGTTCAGGTTAAAACACAGAACAGTAATGAAGAGAGAGGTGGGTGACCCCAATCAGACATGTGTGGAGGGAGAGATGGAGAACGAGAAAGAACGAGAGCAAGAGCCAAAGACAGAGAAAGAGGTGGATGTGATGATGAATGGGAGCAGAGGCCATAGTGTCGGGGTGCTGTTGTAATCACCAGCTGGCGTGTGTGTGTGTATGTAGGAGGTTACTGGAAGGCCATGCACATCCTTATAGAACTTCATTCTGCAACAATGCTTCACACATTCACTTCGGTTGGACACACACATGGACAAAACATGGATACGTATGAAAAAGTGGAGAATACAAGATGCAAACAACTAAACTGTATGCACACACACACACACGCACACACAATCAGCCTGAACCCCAGCAGTGGTCTTTGTTGAGCTGTCAAAAAACTGAGTCAGTGGCTGAAGCCTTAGCCTATATGAACAACCTACTGGGGTAACACACACATACACACCTAATATACAAAACCTGTTCATAATACACGTTCTTTATATCCAAAATAAACTGTGTAATGCATTTCTGTGCAAACGAAACGGAAATGTTTGTATAAAACGGCAGCAGAAGCGAAAGTTTAAGACACCACAGAAAAGAGGCTGCTTTTCAAACGTCCCACTGGCTCTGTCGAGTTAGGATGACCTCTGGTGGAAAACCAATATCCCTGCATGCACACACACAGGCTCATTCCACACTTCACTCCCAGCCTCTGACACACACGCACGCGTGGCCTCGGATCCAGCGTGCCGTTCACCCGGGTGAGTAAATAAAAATAAAACCAAAACATGTTCAAATTGCAGAACAATTTGCAGAACAAAAAACTCCAAATACTCCAGTCAGCAATGACAATAATGCAAAGGAAATAGCAAAATAAAGCCAGACTAAAAAATATCATAAATAAACATAAACAAATCATAAATAAACAATAGTATACAAAATACAATATAGCGTCAAGTCTAATCCCCGGCCAGTCCCTGTCCTAACTGTGACTAAGATGGTATTAAGAGCCTTATTCCTGTGTGCGGGTGATAAATCGAAGCCCTGAGAGCGAGAAACACAACTTACCTGCTGTTGTTGCAGATGCAGCAGCTCGACTGTGCTTACTTCGCTGCTCGTGTCACCGCTTGATCTTCCATCTCTACTGCCAGCATCTAATTGGCTGCTTAGGGTGTTCATTCCATTTTGACTCATTGAACTGTTGCTTATTGTCTCACTGGCCGACTCCTGCATCATGACTTAATACCTAGAAGTGATTAAGAGGCACCGGTTAAGGCTCTTGTTACAATCCCCCCCCCCTTTTTAATTTTTTTTTTCCATTATCAAGCCCCGGTCCCTCTCTGCAAATTAAAGCATTTAATGGGGGAGGGGGAGGGAGCTACAGAAGAAATTATGCATTCATTGTGTAAATGAAGCAATACAAAGAGATGCTCGGTCTCTGTGCCTAAACTGGGGGTGTCGAGTCTTTGTTAATTTTATATTTGCCTCCGAGGTGTTTATTTTTTTTACATTCATTCAAAAAAATATTATCACAGAACGAATCCAATCAAATTTTAAAATGAAGGTATATTTTAAATGGAATCATAATTTTCAGATAAAATGTATAAATATATATATATATATGTGTGTGTGAAGGTGTAATAAAGCATCTGTGTTTTTCAACCTCATTGGGGCACACAGTCTCCTAAAATATCCCCTGTCGTCAGAGTTTTACGCTGCGTCTCGACTGAATGTTGCTTAATGACGCACAGCTAATCATGCAAAATATAAATTGGGTCTCAGAGATGAGGAGGGGTGGGGGAGAGTAACAAATCACATCGTACCAATCCATGACAAAGGTACAATGTCTCCGTCCTTAAATCAAGCTAAATAAAATTCGCTACACACGACATATGACGACAATTCTTTCTCTCTCGTATTTTCTAAATCAAACTTATGATATACAATTTTATTTCTGAGAGGTTTGAAACATTTAGTGCTGTTACTGTGCACAATTATTGTGGCCAGAGAACTGAAATCAAACGCTAGATAACGTAAGCCTCAATTTTACCAAAGACATATAAATGAAAGATATTAAATTAAGTTCACCGCCATCTATGAAAAGCAGAGGGGACCAGACGCAAAAAAAAAAAAGAAATCTATCATGAATATCACTAATGATTGTGCTAAAAACAGCATAAATTATGCATATTACCTCCTCTCTAGTAATAAATGTTTTATCATTTTCTCTGCATAAATACTCCGTACTTTCAAAGGAGCAATGAAGACTCTCCACAGATCCTCGCAATAAATAAAAGAATCAGTCTGACCCAACAAATGCAATTCAAGGTGTGTTCTGCATAGCTAATATACCCACAAGAGCCTTCTTAATTCACACACTCCTCGGCTCAAACCTCATCACCTCTCTGTCATTCACACAGTCATTAAAAGACCTTTTTTCTTCACCATTACACATTTTGCTCCTCGCAGGAAATTATTTCTGCCTGTCTCCTATGCCATCTGATTAAAATGTAAACAATATCAATTATATTATTGCAGACAGCATTCCCGAAATTATCGTCTTGATCTTGTAGAATTATTATAGGTGACACTTTTTTGGCAATATTTTCGTTCATATTTCTGACAATGTCACCATGCGTCTTTGCATAGATTAAGCAAATCAATTTTGTCACAGGCTCTGTGTGGATAAATAGGGCCGCTCTTTAAACAAGATGACAGCGTAGCAAGGCAAGCTTAGAGCTGCACATTACCATTAATAATCAAATGCTCTGCAAAACAAAGAAGACACCTTCTAATCGAAAAATGGTTTCGTGATGAAGAGCAGAGGCAGCGGAGTGAGTGTGTCCAGAAAGCCTGAAAGTGCGGCAATGACGAAAACCCTCGGCGAAAAGTTATATGCGAGGGGACAGCTGCGGACACTGCGCTTAACAAACAACCAACAAAATGTGCTTATCGGCAACCAAAAGCCAAATTCCAAAACGCGCACAGCATTCACACACTCACATACGCACGGGAGCTGAGACGGAGAGAGAAAGACTCGTGACGATGAGGCGCTGATGAATCGCTCTTGAAGAAAGGCAAAGCTGCCACAGAGATCAGGCAACTAATAAGTATTCAAATTAGGTATAAATTTTACATGCCCTATGTTTTAAATATTCAGAGAAAGAGTGCCTGATTATATTTAAGAACAATCCGATGGGAGTGTTTTTAACAGCAATGAAAAGAAGCATAACATATTTTAAATTGAGCTTTTTTCTTGAAAAACATGTTGTTGTAACATTACACTGATGACTTGCTTCATTTTAATCAACTATAAATCATGTATCAAATCGAAATTTAATATAATAATCTCATTAATGGCACAGCTTCTGTATGAGATCATTGAAGATACACACATCATTTATCTGAAAGTTGCATGTAAGTGTGTAACGGAAAATAATAGGCATGCAGATGTATGCAAAGTGTATTCGGGGAGATCAGATGGTGCTTTAACCTTAACGGCGGCGGTGAGATAAATTAATTAGCCATCTAACAGCAGCATTCAAATCTGCCAATTACAATGTCAATTAGAAGCACGTACACGCCTGCGTTCGCTTCCACGCTGCGGAGCAGGGGAGGACAGTCTGCACACTGCTGAAACGGCCAAGTGTCATCAGTCACTATTCTCCTGTATCGCCAAAGAGAGAGATATACAGTGACAGGAGAAAGAGACAGAGAGAGAGAGAGAGAGAGAGATGTGTTCTTCATAGACACTGTGCCCCTTAGCACAGGCAGCCTGTCACTGTATCAGTCTGTCCTTTCCTAAAACCCACTGGGCAGAAGGTTAACCCCACTGGAACAATATTACAGCTGCTGTTAGTAGTGCAGTGTCTGTACGTAAGGGTGCTGTGAGATTTCTGGTCAAACTGGAACACCCTGATGTACAATTAATTTTTTTAATCACCAGAATACACTCGTTCCATAACCGTCGTACAAAACTGCACGCTCAGGTCATGGGAAAGCGCCGACCCTTCAACAATGATGCAAACCTATCGCTCCAGCTCAGATATAAAGGTATATTATTTGCCCTGTGTCTTTTTGTCTGTTTTTTCCCCCATTGTAACACTACCACACTGGCAATTCCACTCTGTGCAAATGTTTGCTCTCGACTAATACCATGTGCAATTCTGTCATTACCACCAGGTGAAAAATCCCACAATCCTGCCAAGGCATTCGGGGTTACAGCTTTGATTTTGGGGAAGCTAAATAGATAAGAATGTGGGAGGGAGGAAAAAACCCAGATGTTTTACACACACACAATATACACATTTACTAATGCAGCTGTAAAGACACTGTAACTATAAAGACTGTAAATATTGTTTGTGAGAAACTCCAGTTTCAACAGTACAAATACAGACATGGCTTACTTGGCTACTTGTTTCCACCCTTGGATGAACTGGCTATAAGAAATGCAAAGACTAGTAGCGGAAACAGAGCCTGGTGACAATTCTTTCAGAAAAGCAGACTCTGTGATCCAAGAAGTGTAGTCATTATCCACGCACTGCTCAGGTGCTCGGAATTCCAAAATTGCGGAAAAAATATAAAAAATTACATTTCACACTCCGCGAGCGCCTCCTGCGCTGATCCAGTTAAGATATGTGTAGCATTTAATATAATCACAAATTCTGTGCTCCACTGAAATTAATTCATCATTGCCATAAAGTTACAATGCACACGAAATAACGAATTAGATCAGTCTGTATGTGCAAATATTTAATAGATAGGATTGCTTAATAAATCAAAAATGCCAGCTTTGGACCATTTCAGACTGTCCACATTGGTTGAAATGATAGCTATAATTTTTATTTAATTGTCCAGGGCTTATAGTATTTTAAGTGTCTGATCAGACAGCAACATTGAGTAGAAAATGTCTAATAAACAGGCTACACATTCACCCATAAGTACACTTTCAATTCTCACAAAATGTGTCATACCCAGGATGCCAAATCCACTCTATTTATCCTTAAACAAGCAGGGCAACAGGGATATAATACTGAAGAATATAAAAAGAAAAATATAAGAATTGAGTAAATGGTTGTGCATTCGATCGATCACCTCTATGAACTACAGAAAATCCAAATCACCAGAAATTCACTGATTTCTTATACCCATGTGCTTAAAAGAGAGCTCACTAGTAACACTAGCATGCAAATGACTTTAAATCATCAACAGTGTATGTAGAAGGTTGCGTATCGTAAATTAAAGCAGATTAACAACATGTATGCGAAAACATTTGGAAGAATGAAGATTGTCTCAAACATCACTGGGCTCCATTAGTTAGTTCTTCCCATATAATTAAAATTTTACCCAGCTAGTACCTCCCTCTAGGAGAACAAGGCACGGAAAATACGTGAACAGACAGTGACAATATCTAATCAAGCAGCCCCTCTCCCATTTATATTTCGGGTAATTTCTTTAATAAACTCAGCCCACCTAATCATCAGTAATTGACCTATAAAAAGGGGAGGCCCATTGTCTGCTCCAATCATCTATGGCAGCAGAACAGTTTGCAGGCTAGTGTATGCACTCTCTCTCTCGTTTGCTTGTGCACTCTTTCTAAACCTTGTTCAAAGTGTTCAAACTCTATTTATACGTCATTATGGACTACTTACAAGACCCAAATGCACATTTCATTTCAGCATGACATTGATCAGGCACAAATATTATCTGTCACACTGAATGTTTTATTTTAGCATGAGCGTTGGGAAATGATCAAATCGTAGGCTCTGACTTGCATGTGTGATGTACTTATAAGTTCACTGGCGTTAACAGGAGAGAGGGACTGGAAACCGTGAGAAAGACCGATCCAGAAGCACAGCCGCATGGCCATTGAGACATAGCTCATAGTGACGTTTCCAGTTATTTGGGGATGATTAGGGTCATTATGTCCCTGGCTCTGATTTATGTTGTCATTCCCTCTGCCCAGTCCTGCATCGATAGATCTTAATGAATTGGTAAATAAGGGTGAAGATTATACTTGACAACACCGCTGCATTTCTCATTCATAGCAGACAAGATTTATGTAACCAATTAGGGTCATAACAGGCGGGATTGGTCAAGAGAAAAATAATCTTTCCCGAGGAAAATTACCCAAGTTTAACCCTTGACAACACAGATAATGGGCAGTCTTTAGCAAAGCTTGTGGCACTGGTAGTCAAACATGGATAAGGTGCATTTACACAGAAAGTATCCTCTTTCATTTCAGCTTGTAGTAAATTATACTTTTTTATGTGAGTACATTTTGATGCACATTCATAATCTGAATTCATATTTCATCACAAAACCCAGTCACAAATCAGGTTAACAGCTTATTACAAATGACTCTGTCAAACAAGAGACATTGCTGTACAAAAGTAAATTTGAGCTTATATTTTATAACAAATGATTACAAACATTATTCAATTCCTTTTAGTCCTTTCAATTTTACACATACTCATGTCTATAGTAATCATTATAATAACAGAGTTAAAGGCTGATCATCAATAGCTAGTGAAAGACCCGGAGGAGCTGAAGGGCAGGCGTGGAACAGAGGTGGAAAATAAAAGCAGAGCGGGAGTTGCTGGTGCCGGCTCAGCTAGCGTCCCCCTGCAAGCGCATGCAAATGAGCTTGTGATGCTTAACTGCATCTTTTATGGGGATAATAACGGCATCATCATTATGGGACTCAAATTAAATTACATCACAATTAGCATAACAAAGTGATTGGTTAAACTTTCAAAATAAATACCCTGCTCAGCTAATGAACAGTGCTAATTGGCCTGGGTGCATTCTAAATAAAACATGTAGGTAAACATGTGTTTTATTTATACAATGTTAAAATTTATTGTTGTTATTGAGACAGAGGCATGTGTGTGTGTGTGTGAGAGAGAGAGAGACAGAGAGAGAGAGAGAGATAGAGAGAGAGAGAAAAGGCTAAAAAACAAAATATAGCCAAGGGGATTTGTAAGCTGAAA
Organism: Aspidoras spilotus; assembly: GCA_028565295.1. Lineage (NCBI taxonomy): Eukaryota > Metazoa > Chordata > Actinopteri > Siluriformes > Callichthyidae > Aspidoras > Aspidoras spilotus. The sequence continues at coordinate 5,067,769 of JAOUQV010000012.1, read as the reverse complement.
TATAAAGTGTGTAGCTTTTAATTTCATTGCACTAAAGAACCTATTATACACAGACTCTTGAGAACAATGTGAATTATCTCTCTTCAGAATGGAGTTGAGCCAATCCTCCATATGAACTAATCACACAGCTCATTATGCATCGGGGTATTAAATAATGAAGGAAGAGTCCTTCTGCATTCCAGCACTAGCCCTATGAAATGTTAATAATATGCTCACAATAGCCCCAATACCATGCCTTACCCACCCTCATGAATATTTAAGTAAACAAATTATATGCCTGTCTTTGATAGAGTTAATTAGTATTTCACTCTTCATAATTTTAGTGACCCGTCCCCTCATAGTGGGAAAGGCACTAGAAAGTTCTGAATGGCTGCAATGCTCAATTTAAATGAAAAAAAAAAATATATTTGCTGTAATACAGAGGAAATAAAGACATCTTATTACAAAAGCTTAAAGCCTAACCTCCTCATTTTTACATAATCAGCAGAAGACAATGAAGAAGACAAACACTTCACATAAAAGCATTGAAGAGTCAAAGTTGACCTGCACTGTTCTGCTTCACACACACACACATATCCATTCATCACCACAAATGCAGTAATTAAAGTAAAGCACAAGAAAGAACAAGAAAGAATAAAAACGACCCTTGGCTCAGTAAAACGGGATGACGAGAAGGGGACAGAGAGATGGATGGAAATACGGCTGTGTTACCTGCAGGGGGGTGCTGATGGGGCTGCTGGCTGTTTGGCGTGTGCTGTCGGCTCGTGTCACTGGGAGTAGTGTGCTCTTATCTGTGTCATCACTCCAACTGTGTTTATACAGTGGGGCATCATAAACAGGCGCCTCACTTGGCCCCGTCCCTCACACGCTGCTCACGCATACTGAAGTCACTGATGCGCGGGTTCGGAAAAAAGAGTCCACACTCCTGACAATTATTCCATCATTTGCACTTGTCACTGTGCAATTACAGTGGGCAAGCAGGGCCCAGTAGGGCTTCGGAGGGCAGTGTGCCTTACCCAGCAGAAGGTGGAACAATAACTTATCAATGTAAAATGTGCTTCCCCAGCACTCTGCTTTTCTCCATCATGACATCTCATAATTTATTCCCTTAAAATCACAGTTACCTCAGAACACTTGTTTTTACAGTTTTATTGCATGAGAAGTGCAAGATTATTTGGTAATCTTCTTTAAAAATGAGCTCTAATTAGTTTCTCAGTTTTCCTGTTTGTTTGTGTCTGCGGGTGGGTGTGTGTGCGTATATGGTGCGTGTGTGAGGCGATTGCCGGCAGTTTAAGCACTCTCTCAGAATCTGTGAGGAGCTACAGCTCCATTCGCACCTCCTCCGCTAGCTCTGCAACGAAAGAGCGGGAGCACCACTCACTCGCTCCCAAGCACACACATCTATGCATACATACACACACACGCTTTACTAGCTCGTTTCCTTCTTTCCAACAGGTTTGGTTGCGGGGGTTTACAAATGCAGGACTCTGCTAGAGGATTCCGGGGCTTTCTGTGATGCTCCCGGAGAAAGGTATGTGTTCCAGCTTTTTATTCCAGCTTCTGAATGAGAGCGCTAAGCGAAACAGAGTGACAGCTGGTAGCCCCAGCAGAGCGCTAGGGAACGCTCGTCTCTAAACAACATTTACTAACCACTCGTCTTTAACTGGCAGGAAGCAACAGCTTTTACAAAAAGAAAATGCCTTAGAGCAGGAGACAAAAAATCCACCAAGACACTATCAGTGAGAGGAGAAAGAAAAGTAACATACCTTTTAAACAATGCCTGTGATTGACGCTCTCCAAAGGCAGAGTCATTTGAAGATATTCTTAGAAGACATGGAATATTAATTTGCATCAAAATGAGAACAGAAATGGCACTGGTAGGCAACACATCAGAAAGAGGATGAATATAACAGAATGTGGGAGAGAACGAGAAAAACAGAGGACAGGGTGAAAACTAGCCGACGCTAACTGTCAAAGCCATCATTAATTAACTATTTACAGCAGTATTTACATGACAGCCAGAGTTCCTCGACTTGATCAGGTCCCAGAGCTGTAGAAGTTTTCATGTTTGCAATTACAACAAATCAGCCAGACCTGTGATTGTTTAGGCATGCCAAGACTAATGACATGCAATATGATTAGGTGTAGTGGGGAAAGGTGCCTCGGGTTAAAAGTATTGTGGGGGAAGTTCTTCTTTTTATGCATTGTGTTGAGAGTGACTTGGGTAGTCACAAAGGCGCACATTTTACAAAGTAATCACCCCTCGCTTTTGCCCCCTTACATTAAAAAAACCCACATGCACAATTCCACAACAGTTTCTTGAGGATATTCTGGTTTGGTTTTCTGATTATTCCGAATAAATTGTGTTTGCTGATATTGTCTCAAAGCACTTTTGTAGGTCGCTCTCGACAAGGGCGTCTGCTAAATACTGCAAATGTAAATGTAAATAAAATATACTCTAGTACAATATATAAACTTTATCCACTAACACAAACATGCCTTAAAGCCAATGTGAACAATTGTGAAACATTTGTTCTCTGTTTTCTTATTAGGTCAAGTGCTGAAACCTGAAAAAGAAATAATTCAAAAAAAAAAAAAAAATGTGAGAGTAGAGGAGGAGGAGGGAGAAACCACAACCAAGACAAGCTTTTTCACAGCTTTCCTTTCCATCTGGTAAAACTGAGGATCTACTTTTCCTGGAAATTTGTCCATTACAGATGTTAATCAAGTCTTTTTGAGCTGCAGATTTTATCCATTTCCTAAACATAATCAAAATTGAGCTTTGTCTCCTCCCAGACAGCTAGTGGTGTATTCACATATGTTCATTACTGTAAATAGTGAACAATAACTATGACATAGAGCGTCTTTGGCTAATGGTGTCAAAATATGTCAGCTCTGATTTGCCACCCCTCCTACATACTTGCATGCCACAGATGTTTTTCTTAGTCACTTCAACAGACAGGAATCTACGTGCCGATTAAAAAAGTCCTCCCTTCCCCCAGGAGTGGTGTACAAAGTCTGGTTTGTACACAACAGATGCAACAGCAAGTCCATCTGCTAGTAGCTCCCTTTGCCACATGGACTTGAAGAGACTGAAGAGAGAGCCTTAGTTGGTACACACAACGCTGAATGAGCAGCGAGAGAGCCAGCTGTTAAGAAACTCAAGAACAGCGCATGTAAGCCTAAAAAATACTGAATTTGCATTTCAGAACTTACACTAGCATCAACTGGTAAAATGTATCACGCTTGTAACAACTCTGTAAAATCAGAAGAGTAAAACATGAGAAACAAAAAATATTAAAACACTTCTACAATCAATAATCTCTCTTACATGTGCAAAAAAGACAAACACACACACTTATAAATAAACTTATAAACCCCCACATTTTCAAACACTTAGAGAGCGTGGCATGCAAACACTTTTATGTAGTTTGAGATTCACCCAAGTCAGAGATGACAGATTTATTTAGTTAAACATCCTTCAACGCACCCTAAGATCACTTTGAACTCTCTGCTTCGAATGATGTGCTGGCATGATTTATCTGGCTACAAACAGTGCATTATCTGCTAGCTAAACTGGATCATATTTTAAAAAGTATGATATCATCAGAACTGTTGACCATAAGCCAGGAACTATAACACCTTTTCCTGGCCTTCGTTTTTTTTTCACCAAACCACAAAGAAGAAGGTTGCTTCATTAAAGAACAGCTATTTCTGGCTTTTAGCCTGTCAAATAACAGACTTTGCAATTTCCTCCCCTTGACTCCAGCATAATTTTTAAAAACTATTCCATTGCAATTCCATGTCTCCTTGTATATGTTTGAATCTAATTTTCTTCCCACTTCTGTTTATTTTCTTCTTTATTTTGCATACTTTTGGACGGTCAAGGTCAACGAGGACGAACAATCCCAGTAGCGACACTTGAGAAATGGTAGAAGAATGCGAGTGCCTTGTGGGTGGGGGTTGGAACCGTTGGCATGCTTGGTGGTCACCGCTATGCCGCTTCAGCTCTCAGTTCTCTACATGTGATGGCATCATTTCCATGGCAACCGACACTAACGATTCATTTTCAATTAGAGCAGACACAAAACCCACTGGCCTGAGCCAGTAGGCAATGTCAAGAGCCTATCTACATTTTTCTCGCCCCCACATGTGGGAAGGCATCAAGATTCTATGAAGTTAAAGACAAAAGTCTGTCTTACAGTAATGTTAACAATCAACTCATGTAAATCAGATGATCCTGTTTACATGGCTTTGTAATAATTTACAGAATTTAATGCTATAGTATTTATTAAATGCATATAAATGTAGAACTCTACAGTCACTGGTAATGTGAGGTGTTATTATTTCTCGTTATATCATTGATCAAATTTAGCAAAGATGGGAAGAGGATCAACAATCCCCTAATTCTGGGGCGACAAATAATGGAGCAATATCAGAAAAAAATGCAATGCTGTAAAATTGCAAAGAGTTTGAACATATCATCACCTACAGTGCATAATATTATCAAAAGATTTAGAGAATCTGGAAGAATCTCTGTGCGTAAGGGTTAAGAGCGGAAAACCATACTGGGTATGCCCGTGATCTTTGAGGGCTTAGACGGCACTGCATCACATACAGGCATGTATTTGTATTGGAAAACACAAAATGGGCTCAGGAATATTTCCAGAGAGCATTATCTGTGAACACAATTCACATCCGTCGTTGTCAGATAAAACTCTTTGAAAGAAGGGTTCAAAGAAGAAGCCATATCCAAACAATATCCAGAAGTGCAGACGCCTTCTTTGGCTTAAGGCTCATTTAAAATGGACTGTGGCAAAGTAGAAAACTGTTCTGTGGTCAGACGTGTCATTAGGACTAAAGGGAAGAAGGATGACCCAGGTTTTTGTCAGAAGATTCAGAAGCCTGCATCTCTGACGGTATGGGGTTGCATTAGTGCGTGTGGCATGGGAAGCTTACACATCTGAAAGGACACCATTAATGCTGAAAGGTAAATCTAGGTTCTAGAGCAACATATGCTTCCATCCAGACAATTCTATCACGGACGACCTTGCATTTTCCAACATGACAATGCCATACCACATACTGCATCAATTACAGCATCATGGCTGCATAAAAGAAGAGTCCAGGTACTGAGCTGGCTAGCCTGCAGTCCAGATAGAAAACATTTGGCGCATCATAAACTGGAAGATACAACAAAAAAGACCTAAGACAGTTGAGCAACTAGAATCCTACATTAGTCAAGAATGGGTTAACATTTCTATCCTTCAACTAAAAAAGGGGATGTTTCACAGTGATAAACATGGCCTTGTCTCAAAGATTTTGAGTGTTGTTGTCACAAATTTTTAAATTACCTATTTTTTTCTCTTTAAATGATACATTTTCTCAGTTTAAACATTTGATATGTCATCTATGTTCTGTTATGAATAATATATGGAATTTTGAAACTTCCACATCATTGCATTCTGTTTTTATTTACAATTTGTACTTTGTCCCAACTTTTTTGGAATCAGGTTTGTATTTTGTCCAATTGACTTGCTTTTCAGAAGAAAAGAAATCAAATCCTAGGTATGGGTATGTCTAATTATGCTGTTAACAATGGTAAATAATGTCCTTTCATACAAATGATAACTGGCAACTAACTAACAGAATAAATCATTTCTTAAGTCTAATGATGAGAGAAATGCAGGCTGAAACAGACCATTAAATACAGCAATGACATAAAGCTAAACATTAAATTACACTGTACTTAAGCAGTAGAGTATCCATGGAAACTTGCATTAGCTGTGCATGGTAGTTCCCTAATGAAATCCCTATTAAATAGCCTTTAATGATAGTGTCCAAATATATTTGCATACATATATCAGGAAAAGGGAGAGAGATGTGGGGGTGCCAAGGACTAAAGCTGAAAGCTTACTGAGCGTATCTATGCTTAATCAGTTACATTAATCTGGATGGTAACCAGCCTGCATTACAGGAGCAAGAAGACATAATTCACATCAAAATAAGGCACTATAAGGGCAGGTAAATAAGCCGCACTCAGTGGCTGCATCATTAAAACTCTAATTAAATCCAGTGATCGAAAGTGAGAGGTGGCCCCCTGCAGAGCCCAGGCCTGATCCTCTCCGCACACCTCACAGGATATACACATACAGGAGTTCACACATGTGACTTTCATTTGCAATGTTGGCTGGCCGCCCAACAGGACATCCCCAAGTGAGTGTTTGCTTGACTCAATATCAACAGGCCAAGTAAGCAGCTCCAGGGAAGGGCCAGATACAGTTCCTATTGAAAATAAACTAGAGCACATTCACATGGGCCGGATAATCAACATGCACAAGCAGGAACCACATATAGCTCTCAGCAGTCTCTCTCTCCCTCTCTCACTTTTTTTCTCCTGTTTAATGATACCTGCACCACTTCAGCAGCTGCAGGGAGAATTCAAGTGTACATTACAACAGAGAAATAAAAGAGACAGAAATGACAGAAGTCAGACAGTTCAAGCTGACCAGCCACTTCAAACAAAAAAGCCTTACAAACCCGACTGACACTCTAGGTTAAATTGGCTCTTCGGGATCTTGCCTTAAAATGTGGCTTTCTTCAAAAACACATTTGAATTAGAGGAGCTGATGAAATCAGAGACTTGACTGTGTGGGTAAATTTATACAAGCAAATACACCTCACAGCAGTTTACCTATTACGCAGCAGATTGGAGTGAGATGAAAGCATACTGCATGACAGCCTACTTGCCTTTTCATATGCACAGTATTTTATCATACTGTAAAGGCTAAATTTGTATTAGATTCACACTGGGGCAAAATGTAGGTGACAAGGTTTGAGATGAACACGGCTGCCAAATTAGTAATCAGATAAAAGGATATGCACAAATGGCTCTATAACAACCTCACACTGAAATAAGTACAATGAAATAAAAACAAAAACCACTAATACATTTACTTCCAACGCTGTAAAAAGAAGAAGAATAGAAAGAAGAAAAAAACAATACATGGCATAAATTACAAACTCAGTTGGAATTGGTTTGAATATTACTTGAACACAATGGGAAAAACAGAGAAAAGGATGCACAGAATGACAGCGGTCGGTTCCAAATATCGGTTCCAGAGATTTTCCGAGGTTGCCCTTTTACACGTTACGGTCCTGGAGATGATCCATGTTGAGCGCATTGATGCTACAGATGAAATGTTCTGGGCAGTGCGTGCAGGATGCATGGCATGAGGCAAAACTTTGGCTGCAGAAGTAGGAGAGTTTTGTTTTGTTTACCATGAAAATGTTAAGGTTACAATCTCAACCATAATTATGACTGTTTTTGTGTCTGCATTAATATTGCTTGTACTTGTAAGTATTTGCAATATCAATAAAAGAGAGGGAAGGAATATACATTAAACCCAAAATATACGGGACGGCACAAAGGACCAGAGTTCAATCATCCTTCTGTGTGGAGTTTGCATGCTTTCTCCCCATGGTTGTGCAGGCTTTCTCCAGGTGCTCCATTTTCCTCCGGTATTCCGAAGACATGCGTGCTAGGTTAATTGGTGTCTCTAAAGTGTGACTGTGTGTGAGTGTGCAAACCCTACAATGGAGTGGAGCACAATCTAGGGTTGTTGAAAGTGAAAAGAAAAAGTTTAACCCATCCGTGCAGTGAAACACACATATACACACACTGGTGAAGTGAACACACGTGCCCGGAGCGGTGAGCCGCCCTGCAAGCGCTCGGGGAGCAACTGGGGGTTAGGTGAATTGACCAAGGGCACTTCAGCTGTGACTTGGCATTACTAGGAATCTAACCGGGGACCTTCCGGTCGCAAGCTGGTTCCTTAACCCCAAGCCTACGACTGTTCCTGCTACTACGCCGAGCACTGGTTGGCCATGTGGATTAAGAAAAAGATAATGGAAAGATAGAAGGACAAGAGATTGACAAGAAGGATGAATTTTGCGGGTGGTCAAGTTCACTCATACAGCTCCTCCAGTTAAATTCCAGAACACTTCGGGATTAATGTGTGTGTGTGTGTGAAAAGGGGAAACAGATATATCTATGCTCTTAAATTACACCAAGATTAGAGAGCGCCATGAGAATCTTCAAGTCAACTGTTTAGAACTAGTCAATAGACACATTAAAATGACATCCCACCAAAGAAAACTAAAGTCATTATATGTACATTTCAAAACGTAACTATTCTCCATGCCACTGCTAATTTAAACCTAACTGTTACTAGCCACTAATTCTTTAAGGGCGGGGATGTAGGAATTACATCTGGAGGTAATTCTCTATATGGAACTGAGCCCAGTCGGGGCTACCCAGTAATAGAGAGGGGGGTTATGGAGTTTAAGTCTCTGAAAATTCTTGAATGTTTATATGATCCCTAATGCAGTGACAGGTATTGGAACCATGCAATAGGGTGCAAAAGGCGGACACTGACAAATTAATGTATACTATATGTAAGAATGGGTCTGTTATATTCAAAACATAGGCAAATATTACAAATGAAGCTGATCTACTGAAAGGCCATAAGTAAGTGACTGTCTGACTTCTACTTCTAAGCAACGTTTCTATAAAACAATTGTTAATAAAAACTGAACCAAGTCTCAACTAATACCAGTAACTTTCAGAATTGTTCATGCTACATACATTAAAAAAAAATACATTACTACTATGTGTTGGCTTTCTTTATTATAAGATTGGCAAAGATGCACACTGGTAAAAAAAATGGTTTAAAAAAGACATTTACTTTTGATACAGAGCCAGGCAGTACCCTTCTATCCATCTTCAGATTATGCTCAGGTGAACAGAAAATGTGTTTTCCAAATGAAAATAAACGGAGGTTGGCTGGTTTGAGGCAGTTAAACTCAGGAATATGAGATCAAATAAAGGCTCCCGTGGAGTCTGAAAGAGAAATGAAATCACTTCTGAGGGGGAGATGTACCAAGTAATAAAATCACTCCTTTATATCTTCCTAAATGGCACATGTTCCTCAGGAGTGGTTAAGCTTTTGCGCTGCGGTCAAAGACAGTATGCAAGTGGCAATTTTTACTTCCGAAAAATTCCCCCACTGATATCCTTCTTCAGTCTTGTGCTCCGCAATTTCTAACAAAATAGCAAACTCTTTCACATTCAGGTTTGTGGCAAACTTTTTGAGAATTGCTTTAATGACCATTGGAGGCTGACAGTATGTGAAATAGTCCATATTCTATGAGAGAAAAATGGCTGCAATAACACTGGAAATGGTTCAAAAGCTTATAGCCTAGGCTGTAACTATTGTAAAACATACTTATTTGATTGAAGACTGATACCACACAAACAAAAAATCTGTGCGGTCCTACAGAGCGTAGAGCTTTACTCTTTTTCTCGCTCTCACAGACACACACACATACATATACACATGTTCCGGCCCATCCATTCGGTCATCTACGCACTGATTGACAGCAGAATTGTGGTGCATTTACCAAAACATATAATTGATTTGTGATTTTAAAATGTAACCACAGTAATATGCAGACCACATTTGGACTCTATCCTCAGATATTTCCCAAGGCATTAGCCAACAAATGAATATATTATAAATTATAATAAAGCAGTTATTACAGTTCCAATAAAAAGGGTTTAGAATGTGAAATGAACCACTTATCAGTTTGCTGCCTCTCTACCTTAAAAGCAGTCCATGTTCTATAATTTAAGTGCAGAAACAGTCTGGCACTGAAAACAGGAGTGAATGGACAAATATTCACCAACACAAATGGCTTCCATTAATGCAAAGACCAGCTAAAATTGTAAGTGTTCATGCTAAAAAAATAGTAA
>JAOUQV010000012.1:5029640-5040420 GCA_028565295.1 Aspidoras spilotus | reverse complement strand
TATTTTAAACACATAAGTTATATAATTGGGGTTCCCTGACAAAAAAACAAGATATTTGCTTACCCTGAGGATAAAACCTTCAACTGATGTCTGTATTTGGAGGCGTAGGTCCAGGTACACAAATGATCTGTTAAAAGAAGCAGTAAATTTAACTTAGAATAAATATAGTGTGAGAATATAGGCATATTAATCATGTCCAATAAAAATAATTAAAACACTTAAAAAATAATAATATTTAAAAAATCTGTGTTTGAATGTATAAATGCATATAAGCCATTTTACACTGATCTGAACATAAATGTGGTTTATATGTAAAATAATCTGTCTTTCTGAAGCCTGGATATCTCAGTTGGTAAAGTGTGAACTGCTGAAAAATGCTAGGTGCATTAGTAACTGAAATTTGAATGCCTGGGTCTGAAACAGTTGACAAAAAATTGAGATTCTCAGACAGCTTATTCCACCGAGCATGTCCAGCCAATAATAAAAAAGAGATGACAGTGTATGACATGTATTTAAAAAATATCTCTACAATCCAACATATGCAAACTGAATACAGATGTTAATTTATATGCTTGTTTTTTGTTACAGAAAATGTGATTTGTTTTGGAATTCTATCAAGCCTGTAGGGTCCTGTGCAATGTGCGCTCAGAACTGTGCAAAAAGTCAAGAGATCATTGCAGCAAACCAAACCTGACAAGTGCCATTAATACAAATGTCTGAGTGCAGAGACCTCTGCTGAGAAACACCTCTGAATATTAGGAAACATGAGGACAAGGCAAAGAGTGGGTAACCTGTATATTTGTCAGAGACCTAAACTGAAATGGCAAATTTGTAATGACAATATAAAGTATATTTCTGATGATTTGCAATTGAAAAATCATTTTTTTATCAACATTGCTTTTGTTATTTCTATTTATTTATAATAGCTTCTAACTTTAATACCACAATACCTCTGAATTGTGAAGGCTCACAATTAAAATAATTAAAAATACTATAACCATGCGGATAGTAGGATTGTCAGCATCACGGGTTTATACCATGTCTAAAATACTATTAAATTATACATGTACATAGATACTCCATCATCCGTTCTTTAGGCACTAATAATGACAAGGACAGCTATTTACAGAAACTGCTGCACTAAGTCAAGATAAGCTATTTTAAATCAAGCATAGGAATACCTTCACACCCATATGCCGTGCTATGAATATGAAAATAAGACATTATGCTAACAAGTCAGATTACTGTACACAATATTTTTTTTTCTATAAAGTAAATACCATTCCTGTGTTGAGGGAAAGTCATTGCAATATTTTTAACAGAGGCCAAATACCTCTTATCTGTGTTAGTCAAGCAATTCAAGGCCTCTGAACAAAGATAGGTCTTCAAACTCCTTCTATTCATCGCTGGACGTGTAATTACCCCTGGTTTGCAGTCTAGACGTTACCGCTTTCAGAGTATTTAAGACCCCTTCTGCAACACGCACACTGCTTGCGGCCATCCCTGCGTTAAATCTGCACCAGATAAATTAGCAAAGAATGCAATAAAAAAGAGCACAATGAAAAGAACTTTATCCTTCCCGCTGCTAAATGAGATTTCTTTGAAATGCAGATCAGTGGTGCTAGATTAGTGAATTTTAGCTGCTGTCAACATCATAACAAAATACAAATGCGATTGTTCGCCTGGTTCTTATCTTCTTGCTTCCATCTGCTGCCTCGTTATTTACTCTCCTTGATTTACTTTGCAGATCTAAATAAGACGCCTCAAAAGAAGGGCTTACAGCACAATAGCTTCTTAAGCTTCTACATCAAGGTATTTGAGAGCACGTCACATGAAAAGCCAGTCCATCAAAGGCCCATCCCTAATGAACTTCCATATCAGAGAGGGGTGTGTGGTGCTCCAAAGCAGCAATGAGAGAGAAAGACACTAAATCAGAGAAGGCAAATGGAGGCAGGAGACTTCCATGGCCAAGTGAGATTAACACCCTGCAGAGACCTTAACTGATTCCCAGACAGACCTGGCCAAGCCAAGCATCAGCATGACCCCCTGTCTAGCCCACCTCTCATCCACAAATATGCAAAAAATAAAAGCTCTTGTACAGGACAGCGTGTGCTCAGGAGTATAGTGACTCATGGCTGTAGGCAGAAATTCTCTATGTAAGTAATAAAAGACAAACCATCACCCAGGACATATATGAAATGCCTAACACAGGTCCGAAATGAGGTGCATTATTTCACAGCTCAATGTACACTGCATGGGACAGAAGACTTCAGGAGAAAGTTGATAGTCATGGCTGTGCTAAAATGATGACAGAAATCTTCAAAGCTCTGCCAGAATATTTAAGAAATTTCCTTTAATTTCACAGCATATTTTCTGAATCCTGTGTATGCAGACATGACTCAAATTCATACACGATCACACTAACACTAACACAAGCAGAGAACGAAGGTATGATTGTTTGAAGAAATGTTTGATGCTGTCAGCTCTCGTCTGAGGGAGGACAACCAGTTAAGTTTGCCTAGAGGCACAGCGGATGACGTGCTGGCACACTTGCCTTGGGCCTGGGCCATGGAGGCACATCAAATGATAAGGAGGTAACAGTTATAGTGAAAGCAAGGGGTACAGGGTTTTAAAGAGCACAGTGTGTGGTAGGCACTCATGTACCAGATTCTGGGCCTGTACTGGCTCTTTAATTCCCCAGGCAAAAATGAATCTGTGGTACCATGGCCTTTTAATTAGAAATTTTAGAAATGGACTTTTCATACTTGAGTAAACTGGCACTAATATTAGGCTATATACAGCTGGTAAAACCACCAATACAGAATACATTGTTTTCCTTTCTCTACACCATGCCAAGTGGGCTCAGTGCCAGTCACATTTGCAACCACATGGGACCGGTGCCTTTTTTCTTTAATGAAATGACAAAACAACAGATTTGCATATGTAGAAGCAGGTGTTGTAACAGGTTTGACTTATCTTGACCTGAACTGCGTCAAGAGGGAAAAAACATTTAACAAAAAAAAAAACAAAACAAAACAAAAAAGTTTATTAGAAACAGCTGCTTAGAGAATATTTAGGCTCTGATGAGCATTCAAGTCTTCACCATATGCCATGTTGGTTACCAGGCAATCTAATCTGAAGAAATGCGTTTCATGCAAACACACCCCTCTTAAAGCCATGTATTAAATCCCGCTCACACCCTCTATGTCTTTTGTTATTACCTAGAATATCAACATGTGTTTAATAAATGTCATTAGTCTTTTTATTTAGAGTTGCGTTTTTTAAATGCCTTATCTGTCTGCCCTTCTAAGTAATTAGCACGTCATTGTTTCTCCCTTCCACTTTTAAGTTGAAATGCTTGTGCATTGTTTAGCACTGCCATAGTTTAGTGGGCCAACACTGTGCCCACTCCTGTTGGTTCAAATCCAGTGGTAGTCTAAGTTCAGTTATTTCTACATTTTATTTTTTCCAGATTTTGGTTGTCCCCCTAAGAGTTTTATACTGCCACATACAAAAGGTCCTATAACACATTCTCACAATATGTGATAAGAATGCATTTGTCTGAATTGCAATAAATTCAGTTACACTTCTTGTCATTCCAATTCAAATTTAATTCAACATACTGAAATTCTGAATTTTGCACAGCCCAACTGTACAAGACTGTGTTGATATGACATTAACACGTATAGTATTATTGGTTTGTGTGTAATGACTTATGAATTATCAAAGAGGTAAACATACTATACATTTTTTAACTTCTTAGAATTATATCCTTTATATATATATATATATATATATATATATATATTTTTTTTTTCTGGTTGTAGTTGGAGTTTCTAGGTGAAATTCTTGATACGTTTCCAATTATTTCCTTAAAAGGCAAATCACCTAAACACGTAGCACAAAAACATATGTAACTATGTGAGTGGAGACATTTCCCCTTCGTTTCGATCTAAAATTTGTGTTGACTGACAAAAAACGTTAAAAAACTTAGAGTTACAGCTGTGCGGCACAATGTTACGGCAATGGAAATTTTGTGCACAAAAACGGAGGCACACGGCACATGGTTTGACATATCTCTTTGTTGCATATAAACCCGCAATCCCTGTTCAAACAAGGTTTCGACGCTTGTCCCGTGTCGAGATATCTAAAATTGTGAAAGCATTTAGCCAGACATAATCCCAAGTAATAAGAATAAGTTGAATTTCAAAGAACAATATGATTTGCCTTGCACAACCATAATTAAAACCTACTCATCAAATATTGCAAAAAATAAACCATTGTATTTCTGGGGCCATATGCTGAGTGGAATAATCCGAGACAAAACCATCTCAGGTACATTCTCAGAGTATAATTAACCTTCAATTAAGTATGCATGTGTGTGTGTCTATGTGTAAGGCACACAAAGCTGACTGAAGACGTCACTGTTCAGAAATCAACGGCTTCTGTGTTATCCACACACATTCTTGCATGGCCCTGTGCGCATACTCAGGAGTCTATGTCGAGAACAAGGATGTTATTTCTAGAGGTTTTGAGACTTATGACATTCTCTGAAGCATTTGCTGCAGGCGTCTTGAGAGGCATAATTTTCAGTAGCTCAGTGCCAGCGAAACAGGGAATAATTACAAAATTCTCTGTGGTAGCAAACACATGTCACTTTGATACACAATATATATAAGGAATATTTAAAAATCATGTCCCATTTATAACTTATAGATGCAAGAAATGACAAATGCAAGAAAAAAGAGGTCAGAGAGAAAGCTATTGCTGTGCCGCACTAAAAGACAAAGCCAATGTCCATGCTGATGTCCTTTTTTAAATAACAAATATGCAGAAGGAACAAACCTGATACAGTTGTGACCCTAACAGAATAATCCGACTTGGTTACATTCAATGGCCAAAGAAAACAGCACCATATGCCCGAAGATGCTCTTACTGCAGTCTAACACGCCTGTCATGAGACTCCCCTGCAAAGATTCCATTTAGAAAAAAAAATGCCACTTGGCTTCACTGTACATTTATATGGAAAGAAACACCATGGTGTTACTTGCTGATTTCCAAAATAAACAATACACTGCTCACTAGCACATTTTAAATAACCAAACATGTTTTTATGACTCTAGGTATCTAAGCGCAACACCAAACCACACACACACTGTCAGCCACTATCATAACGGAAAAGGTCATTTATTCCTCAAGCACATTCTCCTTCTTTCTTTTCACCCAAAGCCACAGTTTACTGTACAATAAGAACACTGCTCTCGCTAAATAATAGCAGTCACACATCAGCACCAGGGCCATCACCACCAGTTCAATCACTACCACCAATGAATCACTCGCTCAGGTGTATTCTTAAAACAACGACCTTCTCCATTTCTTCACCATGTTGTCAACTATGCCTTTATAAACAAACATATGCAGTACAAACCTAAGCAGTTCAAGTAATGCTTAATTTCCTTCTAGGGCAAAGTTGCATTTTATGCAAATAAGACGTGTAGAATAAAGATCATTAAACACTGTCGGAGGAAAAATATCCTACTGGTTACTGTAAGTTGTATCTTTAAAAATTATATGTACCATATATGACTGATAATTAGATATAGAGTACAGCTGTAAGGTAAATATAGTAAAGGTACTAAAGATTGTGTTTACTGCTACAGCAATAAATAAGGATATAATGACAAGTGCCTCATTAGTGAAATGGAAGAAAAAAATAATGCAATGGTAAGGCACTGCTTCAAGAATTAATTTGTAAAGAGTGTTTCTAGCCTACCTAATCAATGAAATACAAACAGCAGTTAGACTGCGGAAAGATTTGAATAATCTGTCTAAAGGAGTATGGAGATGGAATTGTTCATTCGATCTGCTTTAAAACAACACATTGGACACTGCAAACCAAGACTGTAAATCACATTTAGTCCATATCCGCTGACCCCACCCAAGTAAGCTTTTTACGGCCAGAAGTCAGAGTTATTTTCTGATTGGGCTTAATATGATGATGACCCAGAGTGTTACTAAAAATCCTCAGCACTCAGCTTCTTGGTTAGTAAAGAACACAAAACGCCATTACGATGATGCGGATAATTATAGAGCACGAGGGCCGCTTAACATGCACCACAGACTTTTATCTAAAGAAGTAAATCGCTCTTTTGCTGACTTGTAGCAACACATGACTCTGATAAACAAATACTTTCACAGAGAACAGAAGTGCCATCAAAGGCCAGAACTGTCAAGACAAATTCCATTTTTATTGGAGAAGGGAGGGAGAAAAGAAACAGGGGAAAAAACTTGATCACCTCTGGTTGCCTTAACTTGCATGGAGGTTGTCATGGAAACATTTCAGTGAAGTTAATGTAGACAGAAACAGGAGGCTTTCAAGCGTAATTTTTGACCCTTACAGAAGAAAGCAGACAGTGCAAAGTTTTCCAATATAATGCAACACCTCGAGGTTGTGTGAGCAGGAAGATTTTGGCCTCCACTGGCAAACAAAAGGGCAACATTTGTCAATGTACAGCTATGAATGAAGCTAAAAACAGTTCTGTAAAACAATTTAATTAATAAAAAAAAATCACAGTGCTGCTGACTTTGTTCAAGCGGAACAAATAAATCACGGTCATGTGTTTTATTATTGAATGTCTAAATGCAGATATGGATTCATATATTAACCTAGCTCCAGTCAAACCAAGTCTTAATTTTGACAAATGATTATAACTTAACACGATGTGTGCGCATTAATGCACAGAGCACAGGCATTTTCCTATCAGCTCAACACACTAGCCAGCCGTGATGGATAGTCTAATCTAGGGATGTATGCAAAATGCCAGGGCTGACTGCAAGTTTGGACGCCGGTCACGGGTCAGCCCCCATCAAGCCGTCACTCTGGCACAGGCAGGGCACTGGGACAGAGCTAATTAAAATCACCTGGTGAAAGCAGCATGAGACTAACGAAGGGCTGGGATTCAAATTACACAGAGGGCTCGGAGGCGGTGAGGTGCACACTGCAGAATTTTACTACTGCCATTACGTATGCTTTGAAGCAGCCATGTGCTGAGTGATGAAATGGCATGAGACACACCTGCACCTCACCTGTACAGCTGACAGAAGTAAGCACAAAAGATCTCAGCCCAGAATAACACTGAGGTGAAAGCCTAAAAATAAATCACAGGTCATGCTCCTATACACGAAATTTCACTACACTCTAGAAATCTTTACAAACTGAGATATCACCATGAAATGAGTGTAAGAAGAGTGCTTTAACATTAACACCAGGCTGTAACTTACTATTACTATACAAAGGGTGGATTTTTTACCAGGAGTACAAGACCGGAAAGAGCAAACATTATAGGACATGAATAATAATAATATTATTAATACTAATAATAATAATAACAGCATCCAATATGCATCTGTTTAAAATTTGATATTATTGTAAAATTAAGGGAATACAAAATAAAGTGATAAAACATTCACCCCCCCCAATTTTCACAGAAAATACAAGAAAATGAAACATAAAAATAAATGCTATAACCAAAGTGCTATGTATATATATGTATATATTTGAGAAAATTACAGAAAGTGATCACTGATAAAGCAATCACTAAACAAAAGTATGTATATTATAATGATCATCATGAGATTTCATACAAGTATAAATACTAATAATAATAATAATAGCAACATTAATAATAGTAATAATAATAATTCTAATAACGATAATAATAATTAGTAGGAGGATGAAGAAGAACAATTCTGGAAACTAAGCACAAAGAATATAATTAATTGTAAGTATATATTTACTAATACACTAGTTGCTTCATCCCGAAACACCGAGCAACAATCACAGCATCAGCATCCGGGAATTTATTGAAACTTTTTTTATTTTAACTGGTCCGCGTTTCTTTAATATATATATATATCTATATATATGTGTGTGTGTGTGTGTGTAGCTCATATCTAACGTTATAAAGTGATAAATAATATAAAAATAAAAATAAAACAAAAATAAATAAATAAAAGTCAATCCGTGAGAAAATGTACACCGATGATTCGGACAGCGGAAGAGACTGAGCCGAATGAAGATGAACTCTTTTACCGATCAGCGCGCGCGTGCAAAACAACAAATAAACACAATAAAAAACAAATAAACACCGCGTTTCTAACGCTTGTTTAAACCACACTCGGTGAGGGTGAAGTTGTTTAGCGGTGGATAAACTGTTTCCCTGAAGTGTTACTAAGTGAAGACGAAGTGAAACTCGGAGCGATAAACAGCCACGAGAAAGAGCGAGTGGAAAAAAAAACTTACCGAACACAAGGCGTGGGTTTCCTCCACGGGGATAGGAGAGCTGTGATGAAGAAGTCACAAAACTCGGCGAATGCAGTCTATGAGTTTTATTATAAAGCAGTTTAAAAAAAAAAGCTGAACAACAAAAGCGCGGAGTAAATAACAGCTTGCGGGTATTCCTCCGCTTGGCAATGCACGCGCTTCTCTCTGTGTCTCGTTCTGTTTCTCTACGCTACGTGTGTGTGTACTGTTATTACTAACACTAACAGTCGCAAACAGCGCGCGCTACACTCGCTGCCGTTAGAATGCACTCAACACACCATGCTATGCGATGCCATGCGATACGATGCGATACGTTGCGATGCGATGCGATCAGCGCCTTGTGTCTGTGTGTGTGTGTGTTTTTTTTTTGCCTCGCGATTCAACACACCGCGCTTGTAAACTCCTCCAGGTCTATTTAGGGGACTAGCTTATTAAAATGCGGCCCCCCGTGAGAGGCACGCGGAGTTACATATTGTTATTTTTTTTAAGTATAGCGTCCCCTCTGTGACGTCACGTCCACCTGCTGTAAACAACACAAGAAGGAAGGTCATCAGAAAGTTACATTTGTGGAAGAGCGCTCATTTTGTGCTCCCATGCACCAGAAATATGAACTCTTATAAAAAGTTGCTCGAAGACAGAAACAAATAGGTACAGGCATGTTATGTATAATAAAATCACCACAAGTTTGCGTTTTTAGGTTTAAGAATAAAAACTCACGCTTCTAACTATTTTTACGCCCGACACAGTCCAACAGCGGATATGAAAAGGTATGCTTCCTTATCATCAAACCCGGAGCAATCAAATAACATATAACCAGTAATGTTACTGCTTCCCTGCAGGTCTCTTAAATAAGTCCCTTGGTTAAAGCGACATTTCTAACAATTAAAACAATTATAAAACACAACCTATCATTATAATCAGCGCGTGATATCTGTAATTGCAGTTTCCTGCGTCGTTTGCGATGTTGCGGGTTATTGTTATTGCCGTGTGCACTGAAATATTTAACACCATTACAGTTCAGCAATAAAAAGCCCTAACTTTTCTAAAAAGACCCACAACCTTGTCATCGCAGGTTAAGACACCGATGTTGAGATGTTGACCGACATGATAATTTGATATAAATTATTCAGGACGGTATTCTGAATAATAAGCGACCGAAAACAAATTTCTTCACATATTCATTTTAATGAGAAATCTGACGACACACCGTGTCAGTTTCCACACATCCTTCAGATTTGCGGGGACATAGATATACCTCGGATTTTTTATCGAAAAGAAATGATATTATATTTATATACTATTTATATACTATACTATTATTATTATTATTATTATACTTATTATTATACTTATTATTATACTTATTATTATTATCATTATTATTAGAAATGGAAAGAATACAGAATAATTATTAATATTCTTATATTCATAGCTGCTTTAACATGTATATTCAGATATTTTAGGATATATTTATAAAAAAGAGTTTAAAATTACCGAGAGCATACAGTAACTGAGACTCCATTCTAACCTGATATTATCGCGATGTCCTTCTCCAGCCCTTTACAATTATTGTATATACGGATGGGATTTTTTTTCGAGAAAACACAGTGTAATATCCATTTATTATGGAAATATCTTACATTTTTATGATTTTATTGGAAATAACAATACAAAATAATAAATATTGAAATGCTTAGTTCATTATTAATAAAATGTTTTTATTGTGAAGTCACAGACTCCAAATAATACAGAGATGACGAAAATGTGAAATAATGTTAAATACATGCTTAATTGTAATTAATATAAGTGATATTGATATATTTATTGTATTTCTATTAATGACTGTTTAGAAACGTATCCGGTATCAGTTGCGTCGTAAGAAAATCATTGCCCACAATGCTTTAAAAATTGAGTTTTGCTGACACCCAGCGGACAAAGTGTAAAATTGCACTAAAGAGCCCTAAAGGAACGAATCATAGACTATAAAACTGATCACACAGCGCCTCGTTGTGGATATTTTAAAACATGACACTTAATGGGGTTTCTTTGTGCTTTTTCTGTTTCTGTGGAGAAAAATCACAACCCACTATTTTCTTTAATTTCCACACATATTTATATCGCTTAATAGCATTATATTTTTAAATTATCATTACAATACAGTTATCTATTTCTAATGTTTATTTCTGTCTGATTATTATGTGCTACAGCTAATAAAAACCCAACATCATTACCTCAGAAAATTTGAATAATTAATACAAAACACCTGCAAACGCTTCCAAAGTGTTTAAAATGGTCCCTTAGTCTGGTTCAGTAGGCTACACAACATGGGGAAGGAATTGGCAGTCATTCACACACTCTACAAGGAGGGTATGAAACAAAAGGTTGTTGCTAAAGAAAATGGCTGCTCACAGAGAGCTGTATTCAAATATATTATTGGAAAGTATCGGTTAAAAAAAA
>JAOUQV010000012.1:4979326-4990794 GCA_028565295.1 Aspidoras spilotus | reverse complement strand
TAGTGGTTGTCACCTGCATCAACGAAGAATATGGCGTGTTTATTGACTCTCCCGGGTGTGTTCGCGGTTATGTGCGGGTTCTTTCTGAGTGTCCTGCAGCCCGTAGAGGCGTATGACGGCGGGGATGCCGTGGCTCTGCTCTTGGGGATGGCCATTACGGTGGTCGGATTCTGTGCGTGTATCGGCTGGTACTCTCGGAGACGCAGCGGACAGTTTTAATAAGACATGTAGGCCTGTGCTCCGGAAATGTCGCTTCTGGCTTTGAAACCCAGAAACCCCGCGGCAGCTTGTCGGTTTTTCCTGAACATGTAGCGATATAAAGACTTTGGACGCTTGTGGAAGGAGAAAGCGTGACGACTCAAGCGCCTGTGCTATAAAAGAACAAAACTGTGTTGCAACGCCAGCCCGGGCAGGCAGTGTGCTGCGTAACACCAATCACGCGCTTCTAGTGGACACACCGGGAGCATGGAGTTTAAGCACATCTGTATTCTCTTATACTTTGTTGTACTCTGACTTCTGTTACTATGAGACTCAATTACTTTGTTTATCCTGCTATACAAGGAATTGTCATACAGTTCCTTGCAACATGTGCCTGGAATCATCCTTCAAATTTCTTTTGCCCGTTTTGTACTAAAAACTTAAAACTAACCTTGAAACATGATTGCTTCTGCATATGCTTATTTTCTGTAATAAACTCTCTAAATGGTGCATAGTGGTCTATGATTTTAACTAGAGTCATACATATAGATAATTATGTGGAACTAAACGTTTATGAATACAGCTTCAGATTTTTGAAAAAAAATGTTTACTAATATATTTTTATATTATTATTTAAATTTACATGTATACATATGTTATTTAGTTTTGGATCTGGCCAGAATTTTTAAATTTTATTGATTTTCTCCGGGCGCCCCGGTTTCCTCCCACAGGCCAAAGACATGCATGTTAGGTAAACTGGAAATGCTAAATTGTCATTTTAGGTAAATTGGAGAAGTTATATTGTCCAGTCCTAAGCCTGAAAGGGTGAGGGTTGGGTCAGGAAGGGCATCTGGCGTAAAACATGTGCCAGATCATAATGCGAGGAACTTGCTGTGGCGACCCCTGGTGACGGAAAAAGCCAAATGTTGAAAAAAAATATATTTTTTTGGGTAACTTTGAGAAAATGTTCTCTACATTTAACCCATCCAGATGTAAACACGGTGTGCTGCCCCATTGAGGTGCATGGGGAGCAGTTGGGTGCTCGATGATACTTTAGCCATGAGTGGTATCAAACTGGTGATCTTTTGGTCCCCAGCTCGCTACCATATACATTTAGCCATGGCTGACCCTCTAGGCAATAAAAAGTGACAATCCTCCTGTGCAAGTAGACAGGTCAACCTATGCCTGTGTTCTTGATCCAGTGATTGTTTAGTGTATATTTGGTATTGTAAATTTCTTATTTATATTTAAAGCATATATTATAATAAATGGGTGACAAAGACATTAACCACCCCCACATCCTTGTCGTTTCTATGTGAATTTGTTTACATTACATTTGAGTGCTTGAATGTGTATGTATACTACCAAGCAGTGGATATGCACTGAACCCATGACCACCTTGACATGATTAAAGTTGTTTGTAATTTTTAAATAAATTTTTAAATAGGTGTAATTATGTGTATATGTATTGCTTATGAATAGCTATATTGGTTTATTGCTTCACTATTTAAACTGACCGTTTAGACTTCAAATGAAAATGGGTCCATTTACAGGCCACTCGTCATTAAAACTGGCCTAGATCTGAGCCCATTCTTTGTCCGCCTGCGTGTATTTGACGATGGGAGAAATGGACCAGTGATGCTGCCCCCCATTGTGCAGATGTTGCCAATGGAGACGCTGCTGCTGCTGCTGCAACCGGAGACTAGACGCGGCTCCGGATCACGAAGAGCTCCAGTGCGCATGCGCCGTCTGCACCGTTTACTGTATATTCACAGTGGGGGGAACGGGCAGACGACAAAAACCAAGCCCTTTTTTAAAACGGTGAAGTGGAACCTAACATGTAAATAATATCATCCAGGAAGAAAGGGGTAAGATCAACAGGTATGTTTTAATTAATATGGTTATTGTCGTCTGTGTGTCACTCGCCGTTCAGATGCGGCTGGAAATGGCATCGATTCATACAGAGGCTCTAGTTCAAACTGCTTTACCTAATGGACGATACGGCTGGATATAATATTATCTGGACATAAGACACTCGTCAGGTAAATCCCATTTTAACCCATTTGTTATCCAGAATACATCGTTCAAATGGATTTTTATGTGCTTTTGTAAACATGGCGGGAGAAGAGACAAAATGCTTGTAGAAACGGAGCGATGATGTCGAGTGCTTCTTGCTGCTTCTTTTTATAACGAGCAAACAATCGTTTGGACTAGGTGTGTTTTCTTCATCCGTTTATAATCTATTTGTCGAAATGTTTTATCCAGAAATAATTCGATATTTATAACATAAACATGTGGTTATGGGAATAAAAATAATCCGGTAATTATTAAGGTTTTTTTTAAAAAAACATGTTTAACCTAAAAAAAGACAAAATGTTCTCGGTGTATTTTCAAACAAACACATGTAATCTGTGTGACAGGAGCCTGTAGTGCACCATTATCCCTTTTCCAGTAACTGCTTTCCTAAGGGGCGCTATTGTTTTTATTATTATTTATATTATTATTATTATTATTATTAACAATAATTATATTATTTGTTTCAGTGTCATGTGACTTGTCATAAATGGTCGCAGTAGGTTAGCACGATTAGCCTATCGCTAATTTCTCGCGACACAGGACGGGTGACAGGGATTGTCCCTGTTAAACAGAGACGAGACACTGATTCTGCAGAAGCCCTGGGTGGGAGCAACAGCTTTCTGCTGCATTTCTATAAATGTTTCACTCCGTCTGCGCCAGAACGGAGACCAAACATGCGCTTAATGCCCTTTGTCTCTTTTCTGCATATTTCCTAACCTATAACATTGTCTAATATTTATATCATTCAGTCTGATGATAGATCTTAACTTAATAGTGTTTTTCTCTGTTATAATAAGGTACTTCCTTTTAAAAGCAATCTTAACGTTAGCACTAATAATGTCTGTCTCATGTCGAGATAAACAACCCAACTGTGGCTCTGCACCAGCTGCATACCATTACAGTTGATATGTGATGCTCAAGTAGCTAATGCACAAAAAATATGTATAAAATTACATAAAATTACATGATATATAGAGGGAGCAATGCAATAGCAAGCAACATGTTGTTTTATGTTAGCAAATCCTGATGGGTGGATGATATTGTTTTTTAGGTGTGATGAGACAAAGGAACAAAGGATGCCTTAGAAGAGAAGCAGAGAGCAAGGCTGGAATTTAGCTTCAAAGCACACCAAATGGATCTATCTCTTCTCGTTGCATCCAGATCATGATACTTGGCTTAAAGCTTTAATTATCTTTATGATCCCTCCTCCATCTATGGCGAACTATAGCCATGCAGGGGACCACAACATCTTGCAGAATGTCTCTCCCCTGGCCACTTTTCTCAAACTAACTTCTCTGGGCTTCATCATTGGCGTCGGTGTGGTGGGAAACCTCCTGATCTCCATCCTGCTGGTCAAAGACAAGAGCCTGCACCGTGCACCCTACTATTTCTTGTTGGACCTCTGCGCCTCAGATATCTTGCGCTCAGCCATCTGCTTCCCCTTTGTATTCACGTCGGTGAAGAACGGCTCAGCGTGGACATACGGCACCCTCACGTGCAAAGTAATTGCCTTCCTGGGTGTGCTCTCCTGCTTCCACACAGCCTTCATGCTGTTCTGTGTCAGTGTGACGCGGTACCTAGCTATTGCACACCACCGCTTCTACACAAAGCGGTTGACCCTTTGGACGTGCTTGGCTGTGGTGTGCATGGTGTGGACATTGTCAGTTGCCATGGCCTTTCCACCTGTGCTGGACGTGGGCACATACTCATTTATTCGTGAGGAGGACCAGTGCACATTTCAGCACCGCTCATTCCGTGCCAACGACTCGCTGGGCTTTATGCTGCTGCTCGCTCTAATACTTCTAGCCACCCAGCTTGTCTACCTCAAGCTTATATTCTTTGTTCATGACCGGCGCAAGATGAAACCAGTTCAGTTTGTGCCTGCTGTCAGCCAGAACTGGACCTTCCACGGGCCAGGGGCCAGCGGGCAAGCAGCCGCTAACTGGCTGGCTGGTTTTGGCCGAGGCCCAACACCTCCAACCTTGTTGGGTATCCGGCAAAATGGAAATACAGCAGGCCGGCGGCGCCTTCTAGTGTTGGATGAGTTTAAGACGGAGAAGAGGATAAGCAGAATGTTCTACGTTATGACTTTCTTCTTTCTTAGTCTGTGGGGGCCCTACCTAGTGGCATGCTACTGGAGAGTGTTCGCCCGTGGACCTGCTGTGCCAGGAGGCTATCTTACAGCAGCAGTATGGATGAGCTTTGCTCAGGCCGCTGTCAATCCTTTCATCTGCATCTTTTCCAACCGTGAGCTCAGACGTTGCTTCAGTACCACGCTCCTCTACTGCAGAAAATCTAGGTTACCTAGGGAACCCTACTGTGTTATATGAGGGCTACACTTTTTGGATCTTGAGTATTTTTTTGGCTTCCCCTGGGTGGTCAGGGGCATATCCTTGTTGTATATGTCTCCTTCTTCTTCATCTTCTTCACTATAACCCCTGTACACAGCCCTGCCCTGATCCTGTAGACCTGGTGTCAAACTTTCAATCAAACACACCTCTCGATGTGAATCAACATCGGATGCAAAGCTTGAAGGAATAAAATAATCAGGGAGTGGAATAACCTCTTCTGTGTTTATGTTATAGTAAACAACTGTTGTGGAATGCTGTATTAAAGCAGATAGTCAAAAAGAATAAAAAAGAAATGGAAATAAAAAGAAAGGAAAAAAAGGAAAGATGGAATCAGAATGCAATTTTAATAACAGACTCATGGCTTCACTCTGGATAAGTTGAAGACTAATGTTGTACATGACTCCCTGGAATGGTTTTTACGTTTAAAAGTTGCACTAAGAAAAAAAAGATAAGATGCTCTTCTCCCTGATTTGCATTGCAAGGATGTCTCATTTCCCCCCAAACTGACACACGAATGCTCCTTTTGCAACAGACTACTCTTTTACTGTAAGTAAACAAAACATGTGAGGTGAGGAAGTCTAATGGAATACACCTTCACAGGAGGATTAAATTGGTTTAAATGTAAGTGATATCTTTTTTTCAGTATTTGGGGAACGGGTGGGGAGGATTTGGGGACAGAAGAGGGTAATGACATGTGGTGTTCCACTTGCAAACTTTAAATTATTTCCTGTAGTTTTATGATCCATGCAGTGTGTCCTTGTCTTATCTCAGTTTCTAATGGTCTTTCAACGTTTTAAAACTTGCTTCTGAGAACCTCATGCTGAAATGAACGTGGAGAACCAATTCAATGTTTCATATCCATGTTAACAGTATAACTGATTCCACTCCAGATGTTCTTGCCTTAATGGTTCTGATATTTGTTATTTTGTGTCTGATATTTTTAAATATGCTCCTCTTGAATGCCTGCCGGCTTACGAGGAGCATTTTCACATTGAGGTAAAGTGCATGTTCATTTTAAAAGCATATCCACTTTCATAAGCATCAATGCTGGAAATGCACCAGATGCCAAATTTCTTCTCCTTAAGCAGTTTTGCTGTACACCTACACACCACTGAGTGCGCATAGTGCTGGAAGCAGAGAAGCACTTGTGTGTGTGTGTGTGTGTGTTAGTGTGTAAGCTTGACTGCTTTCACATCAAGACCAGAGCCTTAGTATAAAATCTTGCACAATTTGTAAAAAAAAAAAACAATGTAATGGAAAACAAGGAAACAAAAAAATTGTATTTAAGGCACAGTGTCTTGTTTATACCCAACATTTGCTCTTTAATGATTGTTTATTAACTTTTTTCTCTTGTGGCCATTTTAATATTTATTATGTATTCTTTTGTATATTATAGATTAAGTAGTATGTAAGTTGTTGAGTCTTTCATTTTTAAAGTCCCGGATGTGAGTACTGTTTAAGTTAGGATTGCATTTGCTGAAAGTTAACTGTGTAATCTGTTGCTTACATTTTTGAAAATAAAATTTTACATTTTGCAAAATGCGAACTTTTGTTTAATTGAGTATGATCTGGTTCAGCTCAGTTCCCTGTATGTTAATGTTGTTGAATACAGCTAAATTGACTTAAACGTTATTTTTTTAAACAAGCATAATTTAATCATTGTTACATTTTGTATTTATTACATTTCTTATGAGGCAAATATAACCAAAATCTGCTTGGATATGAATTCATATGGTTGCAGCTCTCTGAATACAGTATATGACCATTTGTTCACCTATAGCCTAGTTAGAGTTGCTCTCGTACATCCATATTTTAATAAATTATACCTGCCTAATGTAATGTCATTGTCAGCTAAGCTCAAAAACATTATAGACTTATATTTTTGCATTCTGCACAGCTTTCATTTTCAAAACATTCTTGCGTAACTGAAGTGTATGCATTTTTTAATAAACCTATTAATCCTTAGTACGAAAAAACAATGGAGAATAGATGGAAGCAAACCAAACACAGTTATTTGTACCTGGGAACTTGTGCATTTGTCTTGGGTCTTGTATTACAGTATATGTCTGTTTTATGACTGTTATTACTGTAGCCAGTTTTCAGGTTCAAAACACTTTAAAAAAATTGATTTTACTTCTAATTAAATTTTTAGAATTAAATTATAATTTTAATTCTGTTTAATGAAGTTACTTGTTAAATAATATACCATTTTTATATTAAAAGCAGAATAATATGTGCACATACACATTTATGCACAACAGCCATAGTGACAATTTTCTTTTTTTAAACAGTGTGTCCAGTTGAACATATGTCTATTATTAATTTGGTATAGCTTACTTCTCTCACTTGTCCATTTTTTTATGTTGAACCATTTTAATTCTTTATTGGTATAAGCATGGTTATAGAACAGAATTTGTTTTGCACTGTACTGTATACTACACATACACATTACAATATCCATAACTACAGAGCTTTACTTTTCATTCAACTGTCACTGAAGGCTATTCTTTAAGAAGTAATTGGAATGTTATGAAGAATTAATTTTTAGAAATGGCATCATTTTAAAAACAAAAAATTAAAAATGAGGTCTGGCAAATATATTGTATATTGCACAGTTTCTACCTGTCTACATACAGATTGTCAGCATAACTGTTTCCTTTTTTGTTTTAATAAGGCATGCGTTTATCAATGTTGGCTGATGACAATCATTCATTCGGTTTATGTGAGATTTAATTATTATTGTGTATTATTATAACATTTGTAATATTGTGCTGGTATAATTTGCCACGAGACTGTTTTATTGTACTGATTTGTACCTGTTCACTTATTTTTATTTGAGGATCTTATTTGAGGATATTGATTGAAAAAAGTTCCCTGGGTGTAGTGTTCTACTTTTTCAAGGTTATGCTATTTGTTTTGTTCATGTACTTCTGCTTTTTACAGCTTGTGCTCCCTCTCCCTTAAGAATTGTGTATATCGATTTGGTGTCTATTTTTATACTATTTACCATAAAATAATAAGTAAAAAATACAAATTATTATGAAAGGTTTCTTTAATTAAAACATAAACTTTCAAATATATTTTTACATTATGTGGAATGAATATGGAATATATGAGTTTAAATATATTATTTTAAATATAACCTTTTTAAAAAGGCTTTCCAAGATATTTACATTTTTTTTTCCAGTGCACCTATATTAGAAACACAAAACACAGATATTTGCTTTATTCTTTGCTGTGTTGTGGTGCAGTCATAGGCTTGTGGTTAAGGAACCAGCCTTGTGACCGGAAGGTCCCTGGTTTGATTCCAAGTACCGCCAAGTCATGGCTGAGGTGCCCCTGGGCAAGGCACCTAACCCCCAGTTGCTCCCCGGGCGCTGTGCTGGCTGCTCACTGCTCCGGGCACGTGTGCTCACTTCACCAGTGTGTGTGTATTTGTGTGTTTCACTGCACGCATGGGTCAAATGCAGAGGACCAATTCCACTGTGTGCAAACATAGTGGCAAAAATGTATCACTTTCACTTTCATATGGATTCTTGTCTCTCATTAACCATTAACTATTTAGGAGTTTTTAAAAAAGCTTTATTCAGCTTTCTGTATCCCATTTTCTAATGAACCGCAATTACAAAATGTTTTCAACTACAATGAAAACCAATGTATGCCAGTGTATACCAGTATATACAATAAGAATAAAAAAAAAAATACAGTGGCATATTGTATATATTGTATATAGTTGTGTTCAAAATAATAGCAGTGTTTTTAAAAACACGAGTTAAGCACAACATCTTATAATATTTTTTATTTCCATGTGTACATTGCATACTGTGTTCTAAATCAAAACATGAAGATAAATGTATATAATCTTATATAAACTACTTTACAGAAAATAACAAAAATGAACAATGGGCTGTTGCAAAAAATAGCAGTGTCTGCATTTGTCTTTACAAACTCAAAATGTGTATCTTCTTTTTTAGGATTTATAATTCCTGTTATTCACAAACCTTATATTTAATTCAGTTTACCCACAGTTTTTTAGAACTGCATCACATTTGCGTTGCATAAAGTCAACCAACTTCTGGCACCTGTCAACTGGTATTCCAGCCCAGGATGCTTTGAATGTATCATACAATTCATTTAAATTTCCCAGTTTTTCCTCTGAAACGACATTTTTGATGTCACCCCACAGGTGTCTATCAGATCAAGGTCCCTGGCTTGGACTGGTCACTCTATAACCTTAATTTTGTTGGACTGGACCAATATTTATCTTACTGAATACCCATTTCAGGGGTTTCTCCTTAGTGTGAGGCAACAAGACCTTTGCAAATATTTTAATATATGCAGACTGGTCCATGATTCCAGGTATGTAGTAAAATGGTCCGACACCATAGTAAGAGAAACAAAGTTTGGGGGTCGTCTAACGAACTGTCTGTGTCCCTTCAACCCAAAAGGAACTATTTTAATTTCAACAGTCCTCAAAATGTTTCTCAATTTCTTTTTAGGCCAGTTGATGTGTTCTTTGGCAAATTGTATTTGCTACAGTACACGTTTTTTTAAACACTGGGACTTTGCAGGGACTTCTTGCTAATGGATTAGCTTCTTACATTTGTCTTCTAACTGTCACAGTACACAGTACAGGTAATTTGAGACCATTCATCCTAGAGCTGATCATTGGCTAAGCCTTTGCCATTCTACCGTTCATTCGAATGGTAGTCTTCTGTTTCCTTCCATGCCTCGTTGATTGCTTTTCATTTTAAAGCACTGGAGATCATTTTAGCAGAACAGCCTATAAAACTTCTATTTGAGTTTTACCCTCGTTTTAATCAGAGCACGCTGCTCTTCTGAACAATGTATCCAACAACCCATATTTCTCTGGCTTTCAAGGAGAAATGCCTACGGACTTTATGTGCTGGCTTTACCTCTTAAATAAGGCCTACCTGATTCACACCTGCTTCTTCACAGAATTATTGACCTTACTAACTGAACACCACACTGCTATTATTTTAAAAACACCCCTTTCAATGAATTATTTAAATACACAGACTCATGAGCATGCATATCATGAAGGTTTCTAAGAATCTGCTGCTCCAACGGGTAAATTGTGTTTCATGTGCTATTATAATTTTTATCTACAGTGATTAATCTGGTGATTCATATTGGACTGATATTATTTTGAAAACTACAGTACTATATAGACAACATATCCCTAATTGTAGAGACTAAATGCATAGTAAGGTGTACTATGCTCTATATAAATCACAGATTTTAGTTATGGATATCACATGACCTTCTTTGACATCAGACCACTCAATCGTAGGGCACACACAGTCATACGCATTCACACAAGGGGCCACTTGAGAGACACTAATTCACATAGCATACATGTCTCTGAAAAGTGGGAGATTCCATTTCAATAGAAGTGTAAAAAGCTCTTTGCAGCCATTAAAAACATGATTCTCAGAGTACATCATTTCATACTTTTGATGAGACCTGTAAAGAAATGTGTGGCTTATCATAAAGAAATGCATGGACTCATTGCATATGGATAAATACCTATGCATAGCTTCATGCATAAGAATATAATTCAGTGTAAAGCCTCAATGTATAAATAATTTGAATATGTACTGTATATCTAAATATATCACAATATATACTTAAGAAAGAGAGGAATATACAAATAGAGTTTGTATAGATGTACATGCACAGGAATGTATGATTTGGGTTTTTTTTATTTTATGTACAACAATATAGAATTGCTTGTTTAATATCAACTCAAACTGAAAGTGGTATGTGAAATGACAAAATATAAGAATGTAGATGAAGAAGATTTTCATGTGGCCATGTGTTATGTTGCTGAGATAAATGTGATTCTGACCTTTATTGTCATGTAACTTTATACTCATGTTCATTCAAGCTTATTGAGCAAATGCCCACAATATCTTTAATATCTGTTATTGTTGTTTTTTTTTAATATGACAATTCTTTCCATTCCTTTTTTTAACTATTTTAGAATAATATTGAATTATAGACATGACAGTTGGCTAGAACCAGCTAAAACGGCTAGCCATCTGGTTGTTTAGTTTTTTGGCCCACTACCTCGGGGTTTTTGCAGGGTATAAAAAAGCATTAAGGTTTATTAAATGGATTTTGCAAAAACTAAGGTCTTAAATGGCATCAATGCGCATTAAATCCGAGTCCAAGAATGTCAACAGACGTCAAATATGGTCTGACCCCTTATCATTTCTGGCAACAAAACCATATTTCCCAAGCACTTAGTTAGTAGTTTCTTCCTGGGAGACTCTGCCAGTGCATTTTTTAAAATCCTTGTAAAACTAGACAATCTCTTGTCCAGTTCTACAAGCAAATATGGCTCATATGACTCTGCTTCTCTCTGGCTGTATGATTTCAGTCATTTAGAAATATTCCTGTCAATCCAGACAGCAACTTCATGGTGCTTGCCTCCTTCTTTGCCTGAGAACAACACTGTGTGTCCATCTTGTGTAGTGAAGTGTCCCATGTCTTTCCACTCTCAGACTTATTAACTATAAGTAAGTTATTAATAATAATGTTACATTTTTTTACATTTGGTTAAATTCTCTATTATAGAGAAGTGAATTCATAATTGTATAAAGCAGGAGATTATTAAGTTACAATATTGATTTAGTTTTTATTATCTAATATAAATCTATTTAAGACTTGACACTGATTTGCCATCAAAGGCTTGAATTGGAAACTGTCTTTTTGCAAAAAAAATGACTGATGAGCATCTTTAATACATAGTCATGCCCAAATAACCTCCTTGTTTCTTTTAATTTCGTTTTCTTATTAAATGTTTCCCCCTCAGTT